>VYZS01026415.1:11229-21305 GCA_013400695.1 Neodrepanis coruscans | reverse complement strand
TATATTTATATATTTATAAATATATGTATATATTTATGTTCTACCTAGATAAATAAAAAAGATTTCTCATTTTAAGAATTTTAAACATACTGTGATATCATCAATAATACTTCTACACTCAGTTAAATTTAGCTTGTTGCATTTCAGTAGAGGAATATTAGATTTAAAGTTTCTAAGTCTTTAATGACTTTTTTTCTGCTGTAGTAATTAGCTGCTCTGAATAATCTTATAACAAGAATTAGCAAGAAGTCCCCCACTGACTGAAAAGGATAGGTTCTGAAATTACTATATCTTAAATTTCGTGGAAGTTTTGCTTTGCTAGCCATGACTGATGGCTCTCCTAACCAGAGAGGCATTTTTTTAAAAATCTTGATTTTTCAAGTTAATTTTATTTGTGAAGATATTTCTTTATTTTCATTGCTTTGATTAAAAAAACAATATTTATGTAAAGAGAGTTGGAAAAATAATTAAAGTGTTGATAAACTTGCAAATCTGTGGGAACTACACAATTCATTTGGTTTCAGCATATTGATCATGCTGAGAATATAAAAACCTTGATAAAGTGGCAAAGATTGCAATTTGAACAAAAGGAAATTAAGCTGAAAAATTGAGTAAACCTTTGGATTAATATTGGCAAATGAAGCCCTAAAATTCATCCACATTCTGAATCTTTGTTTTATTTCATACAAACTATGAAACATCAAAGTCAGAAAGTAATATCATCTATTGTGAACAGAAAGTGTGAGAAACATGCTCACATTATTAATATTATAATAATAATAATATTTTATTATTCAAGGATTAAATCAGTGGAGCAAAGGGTGCAGCACTGGGCACTTGACAAAGTCAGAGGTGCACAGTTTTGATAGTAAGATATTTATGTGAGCTTAAAATAGGTTGGGTTATTACAATTAGTTCTAAGAATTCATTTACATAGGTCCACCCTTATCCCCGCCCTTTCAGGCATGCACCGTTGGTCATGGTCGTGGTCGTCATGTGGGTCTTTAGGATGAAAGCTCTGGGTCTTCCTCATTTTTAACTCTTCACCTATTGAGTTGAATTAGCTCCAACCAGCTGAATTGGCACTAAACAGCAGCTCGAATCTCCTGATATTAGGTCTAAACCTTGAGTTTGATATATATTGAGGTAATGTGCTATTTCAACTTTGTTAATTAGTTCTAAGACTTGATATTTAGCATAGTGTACTATACTTCCTTTAGTTAATTAGTTTCTACTTGTACAGGCTTGGTTACATAATGACAAAAGCAAAACTACTTAACCCTTTCTCATATCTTACACATTTAAAAAAAAAACCCACCTTATTCTAAATTATACTACCTTTTTATGATCACTATAATATCAATTAGCAAAAGCAAAATTTTATTAACAGAGCCATTATTTCTCACAGAAATTGTTCATATATCTTACACCAAATACATGTATCCTACACCAAAATTCAGCTGCCAAAATCAAAGAACATGGAGAGAATATCAACTTGTGCATAACAGTAATTTAAAAAGAAATGCAGAGAGGGTAGTGACATCATTTTCCTGTGGTATTTAACTTCTATGCAATGTAGAGACTGCAGATCTTTTTATATGCCACTAAGAGCATTTTTACAGCAAACTGTTGAACAGATTAAAAACGTGAAAGATAAAATTGTTAGAGTTGCAAGAACTTCAAATACTTCCCTACTAACAGGTGTCTCAGTCAGTTTGGTCAAAAACAAGCTTTTTGAGTATTGCCAAGTAGCAACAGGGCTACTGCTGATTAGTTAATGTGGCCATCCTACAAAAAGATAAATAGTTCCATACTGGTCTACCATTTCACCAACACCATTTCCATGATTTCCATAGAAACAATCAAATATGAGATGTTACTGAAAACACTGTGGACTGCAGATGGAATCCTTAACTTCAGAAAGGCTGAGCTCATGCTTAATCATCCTGCACCTTAACAGTGGACATTTTTTCCTTCATTTGAGTCTTTGTTGTTTTTCAATGGAATAAGCAGGGGCAAAAAAACAAAAAGCCTTGAAGTACAAGTGGATTGTTGGGTATTCAGGCTCTGACTATTAGCTTATATCTCACTTTTTCTGCTGGTGCACTTATATTTGCATGTGGTTGGGTTTACTTGGCAGAATCTCAATGGAATATAATGTCGTAGTACTTTTTATGTGAAAAGAAATGAAAATTAGATTTCATCATGTTTCTCATGATTGATGAGATTTATAAAATAAGAGGGAGTCCAATTACTAAACAGTGTTTCAGGCAAAAAGATCACTGAGTTTCTCAGTCACTGCTGACTGCTAATCAGTTTGTTGAGTGATGATTAAAATGTTTTGCTTTGACCTAAAATGACTTGGCAGTTTCAGTTCTAGCTAAATGGCTCTTTCTGATAAAGCATTGCATTCCTCTTCTATGTATGAGTTTCAGTTCCCTGTTTTAAGATGAAAAATTATGAGTAGCTCTTTCAGGGCTTTAGAATTCCCTCCAGTTTTTTCCTATTCAAAACACAAACTTAATCTCTTTGTAATGCTTACATAATTTTTTGTTTGTAAAGGTAGGAAAAGAGGATGAAATATGTCAAAGAGGATGCCGATGTTTTCAGCCTATTTTTTTAAGATCTTCCTCCTTTACATTTTAACATACTCATTTTCCGTTTCATAAAGGGTTGCCGAGACAAGGGTGGAAAAAAGTACATACATAAATGCAGGTAACTTTCTATTCCATCTGGAATAGTAAAATTATCTTTCTTAGATAAGTCAAAAAAATTAGAACACACTAAGTTGTAGTAAAAATCTTTGGGACCTTTTTTCCATTAGAAATATTTAATAAAGGAATTTATTTCTATGGTGTTTTGTCTGCATTAGGTTTTATTAAAAAATATGTGATTGTAAAATGATTATATTGTTATATTACTGATCAAGAACTGCAACTTTCAGAAAAAAAGGAACTTTCAATAGAGTGATATCTCATTTGCAGGTAGTCCAGATTTCAATGCAAGCTCTTCAGATGCATATGGATTATACATGACTACGATCAAGACAAAATTTTGTAGAACAAAGCCATCATTCCTAGTAGCCTCAGTAATCCTTTTGAAAGATTTATATACCAGCCAGATAAAATCACACCCAAGTTTAATTTGTTTGGTCTGGGGAAAAAAAAAGTGTTGTTTCATCAAAAAGTCAAGCAACTGATAACACCAAAGATAATAATCTTTTCCCCTATAGTAACATATGAAACTCCAAAATGCATCATTTTCCAAAGTAGATTTATGATATAAAAGCTTTGTGAAGCTGTGACCTGAAGAAGTCAGGTATGATTCAAACACACAGTTCTAGCCCAGATTAAATAAATCTGATTAAATATGTTGCTAGTCTAAAACCCAGACTTCTTATAAGTGTCTGTATTGTTTATGAAGTAATCCAAAAACAAAAAAAAAGGCTTAATACTTTTAAATCTTAAGGTTTATTTAGGCAAAAGTTAAATTTGCTTTAATTTTTATTTTTACTGTTAGCACAAACAAATTAGGATATATGATAATCAGAGAATCAATATATGCTAGTTTAGAGGATTAAAGTGTCTTTGGAGAGCTCTAAAAAATATTTGATACTTTGTACTAGTTTTTCTTTCACTATTAAAATTGCAGAGAATACAATTGTAAATTTTTAGAATTATTTTTGAGTTGATTTTCTTTTGTATTGTTCATATTTAGACACTGAATACTCTAGTTCAGGGCATATGGAAATCTATAAGAGTGTTACTTTCATAAATTAAGATGAAAAGGTCATATTCCATATGTAGGGCTTTTTTGTTTCATTCTTTTTGGATTTAACTGACATCTTTAAGCACCACAAATATCCTATTAAAAGAAAATACAGAAAGCCAAATGCAGAAAGCAGTATTGAGTCTTTAACTGTATAGGGACATCTATAAAGCTGAATTAGCTTATCCACCTCCTAGTAGCAGAGTCAAGCTATTATTTGGAATAGTTTGTTTTGCCCACAGGCGGAAGTAGTGCCGGTGTTCCCTCTTCACATTTACTCTGGGTAGCAGAGCTTTTTGGGAAAGCACTCTAAGCAACAGTAAGCAGGAAGCTGGAAATGCAGATCAAGCAGACAGCTTGTGGGGAAAAGACAATCTGTCTATGCTCAGAGGAGTAACATCTCACTTTGGCAAGATTTATTGCAGCTTCATGCTGAAACAAGTTTCTTGACTTATATTAAAAAAAGAGAATGTGGTTGTCTTGATCAAAGCACTGTTCTAATGATTAATTGATCTGTGCTGCATTTTCAGTTTTGTACAGACTTGAAGAAGACAGGTAGTAGCTCCCTGCTTCAAATTTCTCATCAATCACAATGGGTGATACTTTCCTACTTTGTCAGTTTACAATGAACAAAAACTATTGCTCATAGAGTCACTAGTATTGTGGGTCCGTATTCCCACAGAGAAACTTGAAATACTAATATTCAGTACTTCAACATATTTCATACTAATATTTCTTCATTGTGTTTTGATCTCTGCTAGGTGGTTGACGCACTGTTTTGTCTGGATTTAGAGCAATTTACATGTGTGAGACTAACTGGTTCTGAGTAACTTTACCTTTCATTTCTATATTTATATACACGGAAATTATCTTTTCATCTTGATTTTAGATATACACGATTCATATGTGTAATGAAATGCAAGTTGTTGCTTTTTTAAACCTGCAAATTCTTTAAAAAAAGGAACAGAAACATATAGATCTTGTTTATCATAGATATATACATAATAAGCATTATAATCTATAATGTATGATCAAATGAGATATATAAAAATTCTCTATATTTGCTAGATGATAAGGCATGTCTCCATGTATTACCTAAGATTTATAATTTTTCTGGTTTCCATGTTAATGTTTTTTCATAGAAGTGCTGTAGCTTGAATATCTTGAGAAAAACCCAGGTGATATACCAGCAGAGAAGTATTTCTTTAATGAATAAGCCCTTTAATTATATTCGTGTTCTGCTATATGCTCATGATTGTAAAATTGCTGAAGAGAAGAGTAAGTAATTGAATAGCAATTTAAGAGTGAATTTATTAAATCAATTGGATCTACAAAAAATAATATGAGACACAGAGCTGCTATGTTGTGCACATCAAGTATATAAAAAAATTTAAGATAGAGGCTTGTAAGTGTAGCATAGTTTCTAATGGGAATTTGTCTTGCTTATAGTAGTAAAAATGATTGATTGTACATGTCTTGTAAAGCTTATTCTGTAAGTTATTCTTATCCTAATAGTACCTCAGAGATAGGCCATTTCATTGCAGATTTCTGGGGAATCTCCATGCATAATAAAAGATTTTAAAAACTGATGAAAATTTATAACACTGATTGAAATATTTCTGTGCTTTTGTTTTCCTCTAAAACAAACTTATCTTTGGTATTAACTAGTTTAATAAAGCTGTTAATTTCTCTGCACTCTGAACTTCCATGAACATTATGTTAAAATTTTATGTGTAATGTACTATGCAGTATTTTATGTGGTACTTTAGAAAGCTAAAGGAAAATTAATTTATGTAAGTTGATGGATGGGTCTGTGTACTGTAACTAGCCAAATATAAGGACAGATAATGCTTACAAGGGCTTATGTGACCAATTGCTACTTTAGCCTTTCTGAAGACATGAACTCATGTCATGGTTTTATGTGTATTATTGTCAGAGTCTGAGAGAAGTTACTGGGTATCAAAAACCACAAAAATTATATTACATGAGGATGTGACTACTACTTATTCCTTATCTTTTCTACCTTCCAAATAATGGGAAAGGATATGTCTGTTCAAGCTTTCCTTTGAGTGATTAAATAATGTGTAATAAATGCAGAATTTATTTTTATTTATAATTATTTTTATTTATTTATGATTCTCTTAATGGAAGCAAGACCTTATGATACACTCTTCCTTGTCCCTCCATTTTAGTGATAATCTACTTCCTCTTCTTCCTCCCGTAAAATATTTGTGATTCTTTAGATCATCTTGACAATGTGTCCTATCCCATAAGACACTGTTAACCTGCTTAGTCTCCAGAGATACACGATACCTTGAAATACAGCTTTAGTCTTAGTTTTTCCTTTTTTTTTTCCTTCTCCACTTTCAAATATTCTTTGACATCTGATAATTAAAACGTCAGTCAGTGTTGTTATGTTCCTTCTTCTTCCCCTTGCTTTACCTACATCAGGTTACTTGGATATTCAAGTTACTTTGATATTAATTAATATTTTAGTTTCCAGACTCTGTATATTTATTTTTCACTATACTCCTCAGTCATCCGAATTCAGAAAATTTTCTGTCTGAAGAGGCAAATTTCATATTTGATGAACATTTGTCATACAAATTTGTTCCTGATTATTCCACAGTGTACAATGTGTGATCCATACATTAGTATTAACATCAAAATGAATAGGAGAGTGAAATCAATAATATTATTTGATAAAGACTATATAGATATTCCTATGACATTCACTGACATATCATAAAGATCAAAGCAGTAAATTAATGTGTTCAAGATTAAACAGATAAGTTGATAATTTATTTAATTAAAGAGAGACTTGAAAAACTTTTAGTTTAAAAGCACAAAAGTGAGTATTGAAATACTGAGATTATCAACAGTGAATTTTTTCCACAGAAGGTGGTCTCAAAATACTAGTATAGGCAAATTCATTTACTATCTCTTTTTAAAGCAATAAAAGAGGAGTGTTTGTAGACTACCACTCTCCATATCAACTTGGGTACTTTTTGAATGGCCTCTTTGAGTATTAAGCAATCTTGTTTTGGAAGTAAAGTTATAAACTGCTGGTCTTAAAATATTACAGCTCAATGAGGTTGAAAATATCCTAAAATTTATATCCCTGTTTTGTAAGTTTTGAAGTGTTGGAGATGCTAATAAAAAAAGTAAATTTGAACTGGTCATCTTTATTAATGTTCCTGATATTTTAAATTAATAACCATAAAGAACAGTGAAATGTGGAGAATGGAAGACTTATAGTTAAAAATTTCATAATATCTAATTGATTACTGTAACAGCCAATAGAAAAGCTGATTTGATGTTTTCTCTTGAACAGATCACAAGATCACAGAACGGGTAGGGACAGAAGGGAGCACAGTGTCATGTGGTCAAACCTTCCTGCTCAATCAGGGTCATACCAGAGCACATGAAATAGGACTGTATCCAAATGATCCTTGACCATCTCCAGTAAGGGAAACTCCACAACCTCTTGTCATGGGGAGAAGGTGAAAGTAAAACCGGTCTTTTTTCCTACCATGCGGGGTCCCCGGTGGTCGCGCGGGAGCCTGTTGGTCGCGCGCATGGGACCGGCGGTGGTGATAGCCTTGGCGGCAGCGACGGCTGGGCAGCCCCATAGAGCGGTGGGGGCTGTGCTGGGGCAGGCTGTGCAGCCGCGCTGCCACCGCCTGTGCTGCTGTCCTGGACGCCCTCGGCTGGGCCATGCTGCACCCGTGCCGCGGCGGAGTGGCGGCGGCGGCATGAGCGGCGCGGCGTGGCATGTACAGGTAGTGCCGGCTGCTTGGCCCGTGTGCCCGCCGGCCAAGCAGCAGCAGCGTTGCTCAGCGTACGTGTCCCTGTGGAGCGGTGGCCAGCCTGGGAGCACATGGCGCTGGCAGCGGCCGCCATTAGCGGAAGTGCCCTCCCCGGCGTGCGTGCTGTTTCCGGGCGGTGGAGCGTTTCCCATGAATGGCTGCGCACACGGGGCAGGCCCCCAGGGGNCTACTCTGGAGCGTTCTTATCCCAGCACGGGCACTGGGAAAGCTTAATTTGTCTGGTTTTTTTGCACTTTATTGTCGGTTTCTCTCTGTGTGTGAAATAAACTGTGATATTTGTGTGTTTTTTTTCTTTTTGGGTGTTTTTGTGGCTTCTCTCGGACATCTCTTCTCAGAATCGCTAAATTTGGTAAAACCATGACATCTCTCTTGTCTAACCACCCCAGTGGTCAGTTACCCGCACAATAAAGAATTCTTCCTCATGTTCAGGAGGAACTTCCTTCCTTCCTTCACAGCAGTGGTTGCCTGGGTAATACTTTTCCTACTCAGGAAGTATTATTAGCAGCAGGAGACACAGACACTTGAGAAACACAGTAATACCTGGCTCTTTGCCAGGTTGGGGCAGCAATAGGCAGAGCTTTGTCTCCAACATCCAAAATCCCTACACTCTGCCATCACATAACTCACGAGAGTAAACCAAGCTATATTCCAAATCCCACAGCATCTCCTAGGCCTGACCCTACTGTCTTAAACTAGTAATCTGTTGCTGCATCTTGCATTAGCATCCAACTCCATGCATCACCTTGTGTGCTCTCACATAATAAGCTTGCCTAGCTCATTGGGGTAGGGTGTTTTGTGCTAAAGTGTATGAGCCCTTTAGATCAGCCAGAGAACACTGGTGGCTTAAGTAAACACTGTTGCAAATTCTTTTCCTAAGAAGTCTGCTTGTTTAAGGATTCAGAAGTATATGTTCCATTGTGAAGTAGACAAGTAGGATGCTAGTCACTTTAGAGCCATTTTGTTGACACTTTTAAAGGAATGCACCAGTTAGTGGGTTTAAAGTAAGTAATGCCTATTGAAAAACTTTATGAAAACAAACTAGTAATATTGGCAATCGGGAAAAATGAAAAAAGTTTTGTGTACTTACCAGAGTTTGGAGCAGGGGGAAGACCCTAAATTGTGTTCTATTTCTATAAGGTGGGGTTTTTTTCACTTTCTCTTTCCATCTGCAGTCCCAATGCACCATTGTAACTCAAGGATAGAGTAAATCTGATGGAAAAGATAGCCATTAAGTCTTCACCTGCATATAAAAGGGTCACAGATGAAAGAAATGTTTTCTTTTTATGCAGTCTAATTGAACATGAAACCAGTATCTTACCAATGAATTCTAAGTGTGAGCTCCTATTTTAGGCAGAAAGAGTGTAAATTCTAGGGCTAGCAGATACTGGATTTGAACCAACACTCTTGTGAAGGCATCCTCTGTACACAAGGCATTTAATGGCAGAATTTTAAATTATCATCACACAGAAGGCATGCTTGAAGGAGGCAAGGTATAGTGTGGTAGTTTTAATGCAACAGGTAATAACAGGCTGGTCTGGTAGGTTGGTTCCAGAAATAAAGTTGAGATATTCCGTATTTCTCAGGGGCATGACAAATAATAAGACACTTCCTTTCAACTGACCTGAAAAGTAATGGCTAAAATCTTGCTGAGAGCAGTGTTCAGCCATGGCAGATATGGTAAAAATCACAAGGATCCACAAGCATGAAATCATGAATGAAAAATAATTTCAAGAAGTGGGCTATCTTCTTATTTCTCCTCTTACCAGATTTCTTGGGGATCAACAAATTGTTATGGAATGTAGTAAAAGATAAAGCATTCCAGTTACAGTTGGATGTCACCTAAGGAAAAAGTCTTAATGCATGTCCAGCTTAGTCCAACTGTCTTAGTCTTATCTAAATGTTTTTTGTAATGTTTAAACTTGATACTGACTTGGAAGTATGTCTTTGTCTCACTTTTTCCCAACTGTTCTGCAGTTAGCAATTGTCTTTTAGGTTGCCTATTAAGTAACTATTAATAAATATCACAAATATAACACGCATTTTCAGAATAGTATCACATACTATTCTGACCACTGTAAAGGTAACCAAGACCTGCAATGGGATCTCTGATGTTACATGGATGGTTGATGAAGGCTATATGGGATTAGGAAAACTACTGCATCTTGATGTTCTTCAGGGAAGATATGTCACTTCAATATGCTATTGGGAAGATATGTCACTTCAATATGCTATTGGCCATACCCATAGTACAAGTGGCTAAGGAGATATTGGCACTTTTGCCTTAATCGTTTAAGCTCACAGACTAGCATAAAAGTTCAAATTCTCACCAGCTTCACTAACTTCACTAATTATATTTTGAATGAGAGTCAAGCACGTCCATCTTCAAATTCTGGAGTTAGAAACTACCAGATGCGAGGTCAGGAGTAGTATAAATCTCATCAAACATTACATATAAATTCACCAGAGTTCAGCTGTTGA
>VYZS01026409.1:16128-32885 GCA_013400695.1 Neodrepanis coruscans | reverse complement strand
TGGTAAAACCACCACATTTTGTTTTGCTTTTTATTTCCAAAAGGGAGGGAGAAGACAGCAATCCTAACAATGAGCCAAGCAGAAATGAGTTTGAGTTGGTTTTTTTTTCGCAAATAGACATACTTAAGGTCACAGTGGGGAATTCTGATGTTGCAATGGGGATGAAAAAATTAGGCAAAGTAAGAACTTGTAGCTATAATGTGCAAACACTGCCAGTGCATCCATATACGCTATTGGATACATGCAGAATTCTAGAAAGCTTCCAAAAGGTTTTTAACTCATGGAAAATGGCACATGTGAAAGTTAATGCTTTATGAATTGCTATATACTACAAGGAGAAAACATAGATCATTGTAATGGTGAACTTTGCAAAATGGCTAATTTATGCCATTTTATGCCATGAATCTTAAATGATGAACTAATTTGTGTTACTTCCAGATTAGGAGGGAAGAATACAACAAGCCACGGATCCATCCCTAGGAAGCTCAGACTTACTCCATTGACACCTACTGGCATGTGCAATGCTGATGAATAAGCTCATTCTCCAGGGCTGAGTGAAGACAATCCATCATCGATATAGAAAAAGCTGCAAGAAGCAAAGATCACAGTGTGCCATTCTCAAACTAGGAGGTTTCCCTGGAATCACAAAAGGCAGTTTCATAACTAAATAACTTCATGTCCAAAACCCATATCAAAATCAATGTAAAACTCTGTGTTGTTATCCCAAGATCACTACAGACAACAATGGAAGGAATAGGAGGGGGAAAAGGTAAAGACATTCCAAGTTCAAAGTGCTCTCACAAATTACAGATAATTCAAAAATCTAAGACCTGATAAGATCAAAATGTATCCATAGGATGCATCATGCATCTAGCAGCAGTATGTGGGTGGATAGTATGCATTAGTGGATCTTTCACTGAAATGAAACTGTGAATGTCAATATGGCCAACTCTTAAGTACCTTCCTCTCCTTTGACACTTGATTAGCAAAATATGTAAGAGTTCAGCGCAGGGAGCATCTGAGGGTTAGTGTATCAGATTCTCACAACTGAACCACAAGAATAAAAATGAAGAAATTGATGCCATCCCATTATCACAAGGCAAACTATCACTTGCTCAAATGTAAAATTGCCAATGTTGTATAATAAAAAATTGTATAACACAACAAAATGAATGAAGAGACTTTGAAGCCCAAAACAATACAAAATGCTCCTAAGAGATTAGATGTTGCTAAACTGCTGAAAACAGGATGGGTAATCTAAGTCAGGTGAGCAGAGTCTAATCCTGAGCCTAGTCTTGAGCAAACAGAGAAAGGTGTCTCAAGAAGCCACTTTCTTCCACCCTAAACTAAGAGTCTAAGGGGCTGTGAATCACCAGCTGGGAAGCACCTGACTCCTCTCATCCTAAAGAATGCAGGTGTATCTTCAAGGTGCTGTCTAATATTTAAAGAGACTAAATAAATTATGATGAACTCTTAGAGATCACCTGTGACAAGCTTGGTTTCTTCACTACAGTTTATACACTGAGTTATGGCAGCAGTTATTTTCCTCTTGCTAAGGCTGGTTGCTTCTGTTACTGTGTATTCACATCAGTATTCTGTGGGAAAAGCTAAGCTTTTCTGCCGTAAGAGGAGGGTCTCTGCTGGCACCTAACTCCCAGTTGGATGCTGTATTTCTGAGAGAGAGATCTTGATAACTGAAGGATTAAATATGTAAAAGAAGGTCTACATGTGTCTTGGAAGGTGGGTGGAAGAGAAGAAGTACAGAAGCAAAATTCCTTTGGAGTACTGAATGTGCTGGAGCCTCGGGTATGACAGTTTGTGTACCAACAACCATAACTAAAGTGCAGCCGTATCCTTACAGCCTGCCAGGCTTCTCCCCTGTTCCAGTACAGGCAGATACAAGAGATCTTCCCCTTCCCACTCACATTTTCTAAAACCTAGATGCTTATTGACACTTGGCTGTGTTTCAGAGCCTCTGTGAGTCATTGAACAAGGCTCTATTACTCATTGCTGAGCAATAGCTCAGGAATTAGGAGCTCTGGGGTTTATGTGTTGGTGGTCACTGTGTACATGATGTTAATAGGGCAGGTTTGTCTGGGAACCCTCCAAGACATCCCTGGGAACCCTACGAGTCATCACTCTTTTCCTTTCAGTTATTTATTTAATTTTCAACAGGGTTCAGGGACAGGGTGTTCCTGCTTTCTGGATTATTTTGTTACCCTAGGGTGAACAAGCAGACAAACTGTGCAAGAAAACGGATTTTATTCATTGTGGGAAAGTGAGCGTATACAGGGGAAAAAAAAATGTGTTCTACATTCTCTCCACATGATGAATTTAAGATTCATGTGGAGATAAACCAAAAATACCCATGAAAGGCTTTTGGTTTTTGAATTTCATTTCCACAGGAGATTCCCAGAGTTGTTTGTTTGAAATAAACAACATAAAAGGAGACCCTCTGCCCACTCTCTGATGTGAAGTAATTAATAGCTGGATCAGCATTTCCACTCTTAATTCTACTTTTCATATGGTTTGTTTTAAAAATTTGCTCCAGTCATGAACTTAACATGTAATAATACTTTGCATTTAGAAAAAACTTTCATCTGAGTAGCACAAAGTGCTTTGAAAATATTAGTCAATAAGGATTCACGATAGAATGAGAAATATAGGCTTTTTTTTTTAAAGAGAAACAGAGGCATTCATGGTCAGACACCCTGGTGACATTTTGCCTGGTGACACGACCAAGTTTCAGAAACCCAGATTTCTGTTTACTAATTCTGATAATCACTTGAACCCATAACTCTTTTCATGTCCTACTTAAGAATGGCCTTTTTACTTTGCATACTGAGAAGAAAGTTGAAACAGTTATTTCACTAAATTTTTTTCTACATAACTAGATGTAACTTTAAGACAGGAAATAATAATAAATAATAGATTTTAATAACTATCTTGTATTTATAACCATCATGAATTATTGTAAGACCTCACTAATGAAACAGGATGTCACCTGCTGCTCATCTGCACCCAGCATCATTTCAGTACTCACTGCAACATTTAGGGTTTGCTTAAGGATCTCTCAGCCCAGTATTTGGGGCTGACCTCCACGAGAGCGTGTACGTTCACAACACAATACAGCCAAAACTACAGCTGAAAATCTTATTTTTACAGCACAAGAAGCAAGTCTAAATGTCTTAATATTTTTTGTTCTTGCTCATTTTTCTTAGGTAGAACAGCTGCTAAAATGCTTTGCACTGTGGCAGGGAAAATTACCCAATCCTACTCTGCATGATGTGACATCCAGCTTTAGCCTGTGGGTGTTTCATGTAGTATGGGAATGACCTATAAAGAACCACATTATAAATTATCCTTGTCCATTGCTCTCTGATTTATGGAAGATTACAAAAAGTGGTTGTGTTATGCAATCAGAAGGAAGAGAAGAAAAAAAGAGATTTTATAGGAGTCCACAGGATTACATCGTTCTAATGAATGCACAATCAAGCAGCTTCAAGTCTCGCAGTTACAAAACAGTGAATTATATGAAGTAGGCATAAAATCAATGAAAGGGAGATGAGATGCCTCTCCCGACTATCTGTCCAGCTGCAAGCTGCAACAGTTTGGCACAAAAAGTAGTGGCAGGTGTGGGAAAAATTAATAGATGCTATGGAGCAGCTGGAGCTGGGCTATTGGGGTCTAATAATCTCCTGAGTCACAGAATTCACAAAATTAAACCAATGGGGAGAGTGGTGCTCTGATATCCTACTTTGTGACATTCAATTTGCCTTCAATATTCTTTTTGGAGCAAGACAATCCAATATCTTAGTTGAGAAACAAGAGCCTTGGAAAGAAAACCACAGGAGGCCCCATTTTTGCTCTTGGAGATAGAAGCATGGAGGGAGGAAGTAAGTTCTTGTTAGTCTTGCTTATCTCTATTTCTCTTTCTGAACATGTTTTTTTCCAGTAATTGCAGTTGATCAAATTTCAGTAGTCAAGGACCACCATATTGACTCCTCTCATGGTCTAATCTCCAATACCAAGATTAATTACCCATGTGTTACACTTAATGACATAATTAAGACAAAAAATTATTACTATATTATGAGGTTTCCCTCCAAACAAATAAATTTAAACTTTGTATTAACTTTGTATTAACCAGGTAGGCAAGGACCTCAAGGATCATCTGGTCCAACTTGTTCAAATCTGAAGAAAATAATGTCAAAGTCTGCATATAAACTGGTTCCTTGACCTTTATTAGGAGAAAATGTATTTCACTTTTAGCTCTGGAGAGACAAAGAATAAGGAACATATGTGATTGCTAGTCAGCTATGCAGCACACGACATGCTGGAAAGATTGCATGGTCATGCATTGTCTTAATGACTCTGAGAGGGAGTGAGAGTCTTGCTCCACAGTAGTATATTGATCACCAGAGCAGCTGCTAAACAAAACAGCAATGGAATATTAAATATACACTGCACTTGGCCCTTTTTCACAGTATCTTGTTCCAGGGATTGTTAACTGAACAACTTCGAGGCGTGAAATTGTCCTGTTAACATTAGCAGTGTATTCCTTCTGGGGACCTCTCTGTAACTATGCTGTCAAAATGCTTCCCCCTTTCAACCCGGTAGTTCTTGCTCCAGTCTCTCGTGATTCCCATTTTTCAGCAGGTGACCTGCACCCTAACTGAACAGGGACTTCTTTAGGATCACATGGGAAGTATGTGTCCAAACAGATGAATTTTACCTGTCCAGCATAGTGTCCTAAGAGAAAAGCCATCTTTCCCATCCACATTTTGAATCGATTCTCAGCCATAATGCTTTTTTTCCACCAAACTGTTACAATGTTGAATGCCATAGGTCTTCTGATGGCAAGTGCAGTAGATATAAATAGAAATAATCCTTACAGCACTAAACAGGAAGTTGGAGAAACTGCATGTAGCAACAAGAGATGACTCTAAACTGATGTATAGAATAGATTCTAAACAAGAAGTTATGTCTCTGTGGCACACAGAGTTTAGACTTTGGTTTGTGTGGAAACTTGTGATGTTGCAGCTTTTTTCTTTTCATTTGGTTTGGTTTGGGGTTTTTTTTGTGTGTGTGTTTTTGGTTTTGTTTTGTTTTTTTCATTAATCTAGGGCCATTGTTGGTGGCATAAAATTGTTTTAACAGATTGCTTAGGGCCCAGCCCACTGTGATCAAGGGCAGCACATTCAGTCCCCATCATTAAACATTGCTGCCTTTAATCCCTGAAGGTGAATGATGTTACCTACTTTTACAATGTGGCAAATGCATCTGGCAGTGTTCAGATATAGGTTATGAGAGCGCTTTTTACAGGCACACTTACAGACACATAAAGCTGTTCCAAGCAAGGTCAGAATAATTCATAATACATATTTTGTCTCAGCTTGAAGATCATCTGCAAAACATGCATACAGAAAATAGCAAGCAAGACTAAAAAAAAATTAATAGTTTATTATGATTTGGTTTAATAGGCTTTTCAGCTGCTCTTTCCTCATGCCCATGAATATTGGCCATTATCCGCCCATGAACCTTTGTTTAGCTTATCATGAACCATACCTCAGAAAATACAAGAAAGCTGGAGAGGAACTTTCTGTAAAGCCACATAGTGATAGGACAAGGGAGAATGGCTTTACACTGATACAGGGCAGGTTTAGGTTAGATGTTGGGAAAAAATTTTTTAATGCGATGGTGGTGAGGCATTGGCACAGGTTTCTCAGAGTAATTGTGGATGCCCCACTCCTGGAAATGTTCAAGGACAGGTTGGATGGGATTTTGAGAAACCTGGTCTAGTGGAAGATGTCCTTGCCTGTATGTAAGGACTTGAAGAGCACAGTTGCCTGTCTCAAACACTGTTAAGGCCACAGAAGGACTTTGCTACAAGAAAAGCACAGAAGGGAGCGACAGGGTGGTGCTAACTTCAGGCCTAGCAGTGACAAAGTCTGGTTAATACAACCTGGGTAACGGATCCAGACAAAAATTCTCACTATGGCAAAATGTGTAGGAGCAACTGCTTGTATGTATATCCCTGGTCAAACACAGATCACCCCAATTTATGGGACAGATGGCAACTGTGACCACCAAAGACCCTCCAAATATGTCTCCATGGATACCTGGAACTTGGACTGCAAGTTAAGTCACCACAGTGGGAACCTGANGAAACCTGGTCTAGTGGAAGATGTCCTTGCCTGTATGTAAGGACTTGAAGAGCACAGTTGCCTGTCTCAAACACTGTTAAGGCCACAGAAGGACTTTGCTACAAGAAAAGCACAGAAGGGAGCGACAGGGTGGTGCTAACTTCAGGCCTAGCAGTGACAAAGTCTGGTTAATACAACCTGGGTAACGGATCCAGACAAAAATTCTCACTATGGCAAAATGTGTAGGAGCAACTGCTTGTATGTATATCCCTGGTCAAACACAGATCACCCCAATTTATGGGACAGATGGCAACTGTGACCACCAAAGACCCTCCAAATATGTCTCCATGGATACCTGGAACTTGGACTGCAAGTTAAGTCACCACAGTGGGAACCTGAGATAAAATAAAGGTGGTACTATTGCCCGGATGTTATCTCAGACCTAGGAGGAGGTTTACAAAGCTGGGGGAGAAGAATATGTCACTGATAATGGACATAAAGAATGCAGAATTTACAGTCCACAGGGAAAGCCAACTAAATCAGCTCAGACTGGGTAAAAGGTAATTCTGGCAGGGGAATTACAACCACCAACTCATAGCCCATTGATTCAAGAAACCCACCAACTCAAAAGAAGAAAGAGACAGAGCACACAGAATAATTAGCATTGGAAGTGAGGGAATAATTTAACCAATAGAATAAGAGAACTGTGTGGGCAATGGGCATTAATTCCTTTGTTTGCTAAGATGCAAAAATAGTGAAGAATGTTGAAAGACCTTGGGACCCCCACCACTGAAAGCCAAGGGTGAAGAAGAAACAACAGGACTCCCACGGATCCACTGATGGGGACCATTTTCTGCTTGATCTCTCTCTCCCTCTCCTTCCTCTCTCTCCTATTTCTTTCCCCCTCTCTCTACCTCACATTTATTGTTAAATAAAATCCATGCTATTAACTTTGACATATGGTCTTGTTTGCACCTTAATTCTGGCAGAGACTTCTCTGGATCATCATCTGGATCTCTACTTGGATCTTAACACCATGGCAGAGCAGTTGGAACTAGATGATCTTTAACATCCCAACCCAAAACCATTGTATAATTCTATATGGGAAGCATGTTTGCGGAGGCATTCAAAGCGCTGGAAGGACCAAAGGCAAATCTGGTATTTTACATCCACATCCTGAGCAATTACATTGGAGTCACTTCTCTGTGTTAAAAGTTAACTTCAAAATATAGTCTTGTTTACAAACTACTCCTTTTTAAGGCTAATGCCAGAACATTAGATGCCTGTGGAATTTTCTACCTATTATTCAAGGTTATTTTGTTTGTCTGATACTTGTATACTTGAGATTTATCCCGGGGAGCACAATAACAGGATATGATCATACCAACAACTGACTGGGAGGTTCACTAGCCATGAACTTATAAAAGCTCAGCTATGTTGTGGAAACAGCCCTTTGCGTGCTTCATCCCCAGGCACCAGGGAACAAACTCCCTGGATCAGGCCACATTTACCATGGAGTATGCTCCAGCAGTGACTGGAATGTTCCAGCAGTTGCTGGATGCTCTGTGAATCCATGTCCAACTAACCCCTCAACAACATGTTCATGGGCCTAAGACCAACACATTTTCAGCTGCAACATACAATAACAGGAACTCCTTAGCATCAGATAGTGAACAATTCTGGAAGTTAACAGAGAGTGGGAGCAACTTCTTTGCCAATGCATGGGTTTTGAGACAAGCTTTGAAGGAAGAGAAGGGAGGATTCCTGGAGTACAGAAAGCCTGAAAACCTATGGGGCTTTTTCTCCCCTCCAAATAACAAACAAAGCTGTGACCACAGAGTCTGCCCATCCCGAGTCCCTGGGATACTGAAGGGAGAAGATGAGTGATTAGAAACAGCTGAAATATTGTTTTAAACATTTATTAATTAATCCTGTAGCAATCCTAGTGTCTTCAGAACTTCCTTCAATAGGAAATTTCCCTTCCACTCTTGAATGCTTAAGACCATTTTTCTTATTATTGTATGTCAAAACCTTGTTTTGAAAGGAGTTTGTCAGATTGCCCTTAGTTATGCTCTACCTACCAAATTACCCTGCAAACATGAAAAGCCACTACAAAGCATTAACCAACTCACTCCACCTATCGGAAACAGTAGTTCATAACCACCCCCCTCGGCATGATCACATCTGCATTCACGGGGCCAGGTATACATCTTGGCAGGGCAATAACGTTCAGCTTCTGAAAACAAACCTGTGATCGCAGCAGGAGGATGTCACAGGCTCTCTTTCACAACCAGTTTCAGCTGCCTTCCAAAGCTGAGACTGGGAAGCAGCCTTTGAAGAGGTGCCAACAAGGAGAATTTTCCTAACTATCTTGCCTGAGGGCAAGTCTGCACCTCAGGATATGTGTGTGTTTATGGATCCCAACAGTACCAGTGCACAGGAAGGACACCCAGGAATCGGTGTGCTGAAAACTCCAACAATTCAAATCCCTTATTTTCAAGATAAGGAAACAGGAATACACATGAAATAGGTGTTAATTGTGTTGTTCTTGTGCTGCACAACACTGACTCATTCCTTCCATTTTGACAGGCTATATCCGGAAAAACAATGCTCACTGGTGGCTGGTGTTGCCTGCAGTCCTGGCAGAGATATAGCAAGATGGATCACACCTCTTTTTATAGGTGTAAAAAGGCCGACAGTAACTCAAGATGGAAGAAGGTATTTTTATTTACTCCACAAAGCTGTTTGAGAAGGGAATACATACTATCTTGCCCTCTCCACCTTTTTGTCTGGGTTACTTTTTCACTGGGACAGGTTCTCATCTCCCCTATATGGAGATAAAAATATGGGGTCACTGTAAGTAAGCTGGCCTTGCATCTGTGAGCTCAGCTTGCACATATCTTGCTTTGCTTCTGAGTGCGTCATTTGCGAGAGCCAGAGGAGTTCTTTGAGACTCCCACACAAAAATCACTTGGGAATAATTCCTTAAAACAGAGCCACATCCTCTTAATGGACCTCTACAGAGAGAGAGGAGGAGTGCTGGGAAGAAGTGATGAGATAAGGAACAATAACTGAAGGATGTAGCTGCTGACACGAGATGGGATGACGGTCCCAAGAAGCTTGGAAGCGTGAACATCAGCTAAAAGATCTTGCTGCTCTCCTGTTTTGAGGATAGCCTAGCTCAAATTCCTGAGATAAGACTGTCTGTTAAGCTTGGTGCTGCAAAAATATGCTGCAAGTTCCTTTGAAAACTTATGGGATATAAAGTGAGACAGACAGCATGTGGGAGAAGGATGCTATCCCTTCCCATTACACAGTGATTCACCCGTGACCATGTAGGAAGCTGTGGCAGAGCTGGACCTTGCGTATGGGTCTGTGGAGCCCCAACACAGCCAACCTTGTTTGCTTGTTGCTGATGCTACACTTCTCTCATTAACTGAACAAGGCCTGAATCTCACAAATGTCTGAAAGGCAGGTGTGATAAACTGGTATTGTCTCACGTAGTGAAACAAAAAAAAAAAAGAAGCACAAATATAGAATCATCCAAATCCACGGGATTCTGAACATTTATAAGAAAATAAAAATAACCCAAACCCATGAACATACTAAGTCTCAACTGCCTCTGGAGTGTGCTGCGATATGTTCACCTTTACCTGCAGGGAAGGGATGGGAGAACAAATACCAAATGCCAGATGTTCTGTATGTTGCATAATGTATTACTGGAAAATAGTGTAAGTATGAATGAATAAATCGATGGTGAATAATACAAAATAAGGAATAACAAAATTCACTCTTATGCAAAAAGCGTTACTAGGCTGAGAAGCTGTTACCTGTAGGAACCAGAGGAAACCCCATCCCTTGTCAGAATTTCAGCCAGACTTGACAGAGCACTCAACAAGAATACACCTGGGAAACCGATAAATCATGTTATCTGCATCGCTTTCTCATCTCTAGAAAAACATCAGACTATAGAAAATTCTGTTTTAATGCATTCAGTTCACATACAGATGGGCTGGGTTTTTACTTGGTAAGATAACTTTTCAGAAGCAGACCTTCTTGTTTATTTCCTTGAAGATTTTCCTATGTTAGGTAAGAATTAAAAAAAGTTCTTCTTTATCTCGTTGAGGAAAAAGTATTTGCTCTATAGTGACTGCTCACCTTCTTCCAAACACTGGAACTCGTTGTAAAACAGGCCTATGATTAATCTCTTGGTGTAAAGCTAAGCACATTTGCCTAGGCCACCAACTCCTACCAGATGGAACCTGAACTCTGAGTCACACAGTCCATGATACCAATAGTTACCAGTGGCTCTCCTGTATGCCAGTGTCTGGTTTCTCAGGGGTAGAGCTCTGAGCTACATGTTCATTCATGCAGTGAAATTTTAAGTAACTATAGGTTGAAGAAAACATCTGTTCTAAGAGACTTCAGGGAGCAGCAGACACTGAAACTGCATTTTAACAGGTGGTTTCCTGGGTTTATATGCCACTTAACTCTAAGGAGCAAGGCCTATTGCATGTTTAAACCCTAAGATACGATTTACACAGAGGCAATGCTCTTGGTGCAGCACAGACTATCATTTGGCAGAACTGGTTGAAAGTCATTGTTTGTTTTCGCCACCTCTACTTTTCTCCATGCCTTTCTCCTTCTTAGTGTTTCCTGGCTCAAACATGACTATCTGAATACACTGAGACTGAGCCTATATCCTAGAGAAATGCTTGTGATACCTATTGAGAAAGAGTACAACAACAAGAGGATGGTGAGGGAAGGGTAGAGAAAGTAAGTTTCTATATATTGCCCTGATGAATCCACTAGAAACACCTAAAAGAGGAGTAGGGCATTAAAAGTGCTGATACAGAGCCAGCACAAGCAAGTGCACAAAGACCAGTCAATTGTGATATATCAAGTAGTTTCATCCTAATGCTAGGGAAAGAACAGGGAAAGGGAAAAACAGATTTAGATAATAGTATTAGTAAGAGCTCCATCGTCTGGGCACCCTTGCACAGTGGCTAAAGCCTGTGGTTTCATACTGTAGAACAGAACTGAAGCATTGAACTTTGGGGTTTGAGAGGGAACATGGGGCTGCCATTTCAGGTACCCAACCAAGACCGTAGGAATGCAACAAGAGGTCTCCATTACTACAGCTTAATGAATCACTGCCCATCAGCTGTACAAAACAACATAAAACAACTTCATCTGTCATATCTGCAAGCTGAAGTATGTGAACTGGCCTTAATATGAAGGTGGATCCCTTCCTAGGCACTATGAGAGCACTTTCAGGAAATGCATGTTAATTGCTATCATACAGGCTTAAAACAAACCTGAGGTGCATCTTGTGAGACAGATGGCAAAGTCACAGTAACCATATTGTTTTTATTCAGATAGTCATATAAATTACCACAGTTTTGGCACTGACAGTCTACAGTCAGTTTTTTATCCTTAAGTTCCATGGACTTTCCTTGTAAGACACACTGAAAATTGCCCAAAGTAATTTTTCCTTTCTTGGAACCCATGTTTATAAGAAATATGAATATTATAAAATAACCCTAGGAACAAGAGAACTGAGTTTCATACCAATAGCTACAGTCTTTTTGTTTAATCCAAGTCCAGATCACAGGCATCCCTCATGTGCTATAAAACACACCGTGTAAATAAATCATAAGCCTCTTAAGTAGAGGAGGAGGAGGCAGGGACTGCTAACCTTTCCCTTTAGGATCTGTGCACTGAGTAGTTTAGAAACCTTCCTTTTTTTCAGTGCTCCAGGAAGCTCCACTGAGTTCAGCTAAGTGAGTCCAAGAGACATTTCATAATGTTTATACACCTTGTGAATACCCTCCACCCCAAGCAAGCAGTCATCAGCATTGTGTATGGCAAGATCATTACCTACACTGTTAGTAAGGGACTAGTAAAAGTGTGTGGGACCCCAATAAAACAGGAAAGCAGCTAATGTCACTAGGCCTTTTTTAACCTGTTCATCCAGATTATGAGGCAGAGATAATTTAAAAATCATCATTGCATTTTTCTTCAATTTAGGGAAGTACCAAGGCTCCAGGATGCCTAGTGCTAATCCTTCTCATGGCTGAATTAAATTTTGGGTTTACATGGTATTTTCTGGTGTGAAAAAAGCTCTATCATTCCATTTTCTACTTCAAGGAGTTTCATCCTTATATATTAAAAAACAGATGGATTGCAGTTCAAACTGGGCTGTTGGATACAAAAGTAAATGTGGCCAAATGCAATAGAGGACATGTAAACACTACATACACAAGCACACTCACCAGTGTGAAGGAAATGTATGCTTCAATAGTGGGTTCATGTGCCCTGAATACTGCATACTTGAATGAACTTTCTGTCAGAGAAAAAGTGTAGTTTTTCATCTTGTACTCATAATTTTTTCCCCATAAAAATGTTTTAATGATTTAAGTCTCACAAGCCCAAGAGCTCCAGAGGCATATTTTAGTTGTTTGTCATAAGAATTATCCAACACAAAAAAATTACCACCCTTTCAGCCAGAATGAGTTTGCACAATGTTTAAAGTGAAGTAGAAGAGGTTTTTATCATAGTGAAATAATTCCTTATAAAAGTGTCCTTTGTGAAACTTTAAAATCAGCAGTGGTAAATTAAGACTTTTTTTTCCCCTCTGAAATGCTTTCAAAGGAAATTGGTCTCAAGGAGGTGAACTCTTGTTCCTATCAAAGTCAGCAATAACCTTCCAATTGATTTCAGTGGTGCTTAGGTTTTCCACAGAGATATAGCTTTTAGCTTTTTCACTTTTTGGAGGCTTGAATTATTACCATCCTACCAGTAAGTCTTTTGGGAAGAACGATGTACCTACCATATTAACCAAATTCTCCTGCAAGGATAAGTTAATAAAAATCATACATGTTTCTCTTAAGTCATCGTAATAGATTAATGAAGTAAAGCACTGATTTTCCAGACAGCCACACAACACATTGCCCACCCACCTGTGACAGTTTCTAAATCAAGACAAGATGTGGTCCTATCTGTCTGGCTTCATATTTCTTCTCCTTGGAGCATCAATCCACTTTGTCAGGGCCTGGATGTGGATGCAACAGAGGAATCAAATAGAATTGCATATATGGATGGAAATAGATGCATATGCCTCTGAGCAAGCTGGAATTGCACTGATTTTAGGAGGCAAAATTCACTTTCATTTCCTGAGAAACAGTATTTGGATGTAACTCTTAGGGCCTTTTCTTCCAAACATATCTATCTCTATCTTTTGGTGAAAAGTGTTTGCAGAGGGTTGTGCCAGAGGGACCAGTCTGTTTCAAGTCAAACATGGTTAATGGAACATCCACTTCTCATCTCCATATATGACAGTGTCATTGTTTTTTTCAATTCTTTTTCAAACTGCTTATTTTTCACTCTTGGTTAATGATTTTCCCATAAGCAATACTACTAGTTTCTGGACTTACTTGGGTGATACCCACTCAATTGCCCTCTGCCCTTGTCACCTTGGGATGAATTCAGATATGGAGAGTGATTTACCTAAAAGTTCTTGCAGTCTTCAGTTAAATATTTATTTAATGCCCTTTTTGAGTTTGCCTTGTCCTTGGAATTCCCAAGTCCTCTGAGACATGAGTATTAATTCCTATTGACTCTATAGACGCTCCTCTCCTCAAGCAGGGTTACTAAATACTGTTTTGGATGCATTTTCTGCATTTTCTACTATTTAACTTGACTGAAAATATTATCATATTTGTATTACAAAGGTCAACAGAAACCATGTGGACAGTTTCCTCCTGTTCTTAGGAAAGTATGTGCAGGTGTGATTAGGATGCAGACATTTCAAACTGAGTTCAAAGTGGACTACAGGACTAGGCTGAAGTATTAACCTATATAACTCAGAGTGAATAATTTCTGAATGAAAGACCTAGGTGAACCTTCCCTCACCAAAGAATATTTACTGAATAACAATAAAATGCATACCAGCGCTGAGGTATTTTGAAACATCTCTGCTTTTCATAAGAGAAAGCAACAAATGCATGATGGAAACTAGGGGAACATCATGAGCCCAAAATAGGAGAAAAGCGAGATTAGAGTCAAGATAATGTATAGATGTGGCTCAGCTGTTCCTCATACTCCTAGTAGCAGCAGTTATTTACCTAGGCTCTCTTTTCCAAATAGGGAGCATTCTGAGGCAGTGAAAACGAAGAAGGTATTATGCTGAATGGAGAATGTTCATAGCCCTGTGGCTTGGGGTCTCCTTTGACATCCATGATGTTTCTATTCAAAGAATAGTCCCCTGCTCACAGCAGAGACTTTCTCTCCAGCTATCTTTGGTGACTGTGCCAAGTATCATCTTCTTTGTTGTTATTGAACTGGTCTTTCTTCAGCTCAATTAATTCTCACATTATATTAAGCAAACAATTATCAGTAAGGTCAGACAGAATTGTTTGAGCCAGAATTGAGTACCATAAATTGTACAAAGTGGTAGTAGCTCCAAAAGGCTGGAGTGACTGAAGGAAGTCCCTGGTGTCCTGGTGAGGACACCACTCACCTGGAATTTGAATGACTTTAGACAGAGTTTAAACAGGAGCTCCCCTCCCACCCCAGCTGAGTGATGCTAAGTTGTTACATGTAAGGGGCCTCACATGTGAAACAGAGGCACTTCCCAGGTGTTTGGTTTTTGTACTAGACCAAGAAGTAGATACACTCTGAGCCCTGGGAGGATGAGAGGAATGCCCATCCTAAGGGGCCTACCAGAACTTTGTCTTTATAATAAAGGCCACAAGAGATGAGGTGGTGACAGGCTGTAGGAGGCTTTACTCATACACCAAAATATTTCCTATTAAGCATTAGTGAGCTTAGTGCTATGCAGCACCTGCCTTACCTCCTTGGCTGCCAGTGGCAATCATGGCATGATGGACTTGTTTACCTAAATAATTATTTTTATGGTTGAATTGCATCAAGAACCTGGATCTTAAAGTCTGTACTCCAGAAAGCCTATTTTTGCATACTCCTAACAGAACGGAGAAGTTTTTCAGTGTTTCTCACTCTTTCCCAACATGGATTCCCTCCTGTTCATTCAATTGCAGCTGAACACTGGAGATCTCTGCATGAGTTGGAGTTCAGTAGGAACTAATGGCTCAGTCAGCTTTTTGTCAGGGTCTTATGTCCCTAGATCATTTAGGATTACCAGAATTGTTCACTGGGAAAAGTAACACCCAGGTTTTCTGAAATGCAATGTGCATCATTTCTGCTTGTCCCTTGTCTAGAATTGAGATTTATATGACAAACATACAATACTGAAACAAAACAAATATTAGAAAGCTGTCTCTAAGATATTTATGATCTTTCTCCTATGTTTAAGTAGTACATTTCTACCAAATTCAGGCAGAGATGTTTTCATCTCAATATTTGATTTTACAAACCATAGTGATGCTAGTTTTGCCCTTTTTAACTTTTGCTGACTGACCACTGACCCCTTTTGTCCAATCTGTACTCACAGATTTCCAAGTTCAGTGTCCTTCAACATCTAAAACAAGAGAGAATGAAGAGTAATGGCAAGAACCAGAGTCCTCAATGCCTTACAGCACCCAATTTCTTTATACAAGTAGCACTCAAGAACAAAGAGGTATTCCTTGCCTCTGCAAAAATATCTGCACTGTCAATCTGAAGATCTGTTCAGGGTGGTGGCTGGCTGAGGCAATTCAAACCCTCTCATTTGGTTACTCATGTAAAAGCACCTCAGGTTAGAAAGTTTTCATGTTTATCTTGAAGATGACTGATCAGAATCAAGACAATATGTCTTGAACAAGCCTTGAACATGCCCATAGGGATGAAAGGTATTTGGGAGGGACAGTGCGAAGCCTTCTTTGTGCATGTTTAATCTTGGGTTGCTGATAAGGTTTGAAAAGTGTGGCAAAATTCATTGCACATTATGTACTTGTACACAGTACCAAGTCCTTGGTGGAACTGTTGTTTTCTTCCCTTGAAGGGGATCAAGCTATTATCTTCACATTATGGGCATTCTTCCAGGTACCTAGAGATGCTTTTCACAGTTTGCTTATTGGAGTTTGTTATTTAAAAACCCCACTCTCTGCAGCTGTACTACTAAATGCAACAGACCAGTGACTGTTTTCTGGCATGAAGCCAAAGGGCATGTTATGATTCATGCTCAGATCACTAAACACTTTTCCCCCTCTTATAGGTTCGTTAAAAGCCGTTTTTTCCCGGCCGGGGGTGGGTACAGGCAGGCATGGGAACGGTCGACCGGCGCGGGTTCGGCAGATCCCCATGTCCACCTCCCTTCCATCCCCCGGGCTCAGTCCGCCCGGAGGACTCAACCCGGCAAGTTGCGGTCGGCCGGTGCGAGTTCGGCGGACCCCCCCCCACGTCCCCTCCGTCCCCGGGCATCCACCTGCGAGAACGAGCCGGGGGGGGGAGCGGGCCGGCGCAAGGACCGCTGCTCTGCCGGCCCCCTCCCCAGTCTGTCGCAGGCCCTCGACCCCGTGTGGGGCCCTGCGGGTCGGAGTGGGGGCCCACCCGGGTGCAGCTCAGTGAGCGGGCGGTGGCGGGGGCTGGAGCAGCGGCGGGAGTGGGCCCGGGCGCTGCTGCAGCGCTGGCCCTGGTGCGCGGTCCCGCCCT
>VYZS01026408.1:25192-45515 GCA_013400695.1 Neodrepanis coruscans | reverse complement strand
TTCTTCTTCACAGTTTTTTTGTTTTGGAAGATCAGAGTAATTTTGAGAGTGACCCACTGAGATTTGATAAAAAGAAATCAGAAACTTCCTTCCAATTTTATATAAACATTCTTTCTAGTGATACAACCTCTATTTTTGTGCCTGGATATTGCAGGAAACCCTCTGTAGCTGAGCTGATCTTTCCTGGTATGCACATTTCTGACTAGAGCCATATGTGTGCAGATACCTGCTAACATTAGAACTGGAATGTGCTGAGCCTTCAAAACAAAGTCAGAGAAAACAGGTGTAAGATTTTTATTGTGCTGAAATAGTTTACAGGATGACTTTGCTCTAAAGGTACTTTTTCATGAATTTATTTTCAATGAGTTGGATTCAGCAACCCACTGTAGATCTGAAATGCATCTATTCATTGTGTGTATTTAGATGTGATGCTGTTGGAAATAGGAGAAGGTGATGGCCCTCTAAGAGTAAACCTTACCAACATTTGCACTTCATGAATTTTAAGGCCAAGAGAAAAAAGGCATTGTGCTCATGTTGACTTTGCAGAGACAGAGTGTTTTCTTTACTTATTCAGTTCTTATTCTCAGTCCAATGTCTTTAACTGAATTTAGACTTTTTAGAGGAAAAATAAACCCTGAATTTTTTATTGGAATACTTGACCAGAGCTGATAGACTATGGTAATGGTTGATTATCCTTAATGGTAATAATTACCCTATTTCTAATCCAAATATGTTTGTATCCATTTGTAGTTAAGCACATTCCTGGGTCATTTACAAACTATCAGTATCCATCTCCTATTTTGCGCAAATGGGGTGATCACTGTTAAAAAAACACATTCTCTTAGCAGTGACTTTCCATTTATAGTTAGATTTTGAAGCACACCAGTTCTCTGGCTTTTAACTCAGTTTATCTGTGCCATACTTACTGTGCAGCTTTATAGTTTCGTAACCCCAAAATTATGTGGAATTAACAGATGTCATATCAAAGTCTAAAGTTGTCTCACAAGCACTAATACATCTAGTAATACCAACCAAACTAGTAAACTCCTCGGAAAATATCTAGCTAATTTGACAAGATGTTTCTTGCTAAGCCTGTGCTGTTTAGATCAATTATTTATTTTAGTTTTTTATTAATTGAATGAGATATCATTATTTTGCAGAATTTTTGTAAGGATTTCAGACTGTGATTGCTTAGTTTACCCTGCTTATCTTCTTTCAAATGTCATCACTTTCCTACCACTTTCCACCCAGCAGTGTGTTCAATGTGCAGAACACCACTTCAAGCTTTAGAAGAAAAGGCACACTTTCCTTGAAATATTATGCTCAGTGAAAATCATTTCCTCCATTCACTCGATTTTGAGAACACTCAAGAGCAGCCAGGAGTGAGTCTAACCAGGAAGCTGTCATGCTGTGAGCAGCTGAAGCTCCTTATGTGAGACTGGTGATGGGTGCTGAGGGAGCACCCACCATGGCCAGGCTGGCCAGCCCTCAGCTCTTGGTAGCCCTGTAGTGATGATCATCACAGGACTCCAGGCACCCAGGTATGTCCTCCGCTCTGCAGTACACCACTGCAAATAACAGCATTATGTGGCTTATTGTTCTTTATACTTGTTGTGTAAATACAGCAAGTGTAAAGAGCAGTTTGGTTCTGAAACCGTACACCTTTTGGAGGTTTATAATGTATTTGAAAGAGGTGGTACAAAGAAGGAGGAGACCATGAGAATTGTTTTCCTGCATTTCATCAAAGGTTTTGTAAGACAATGAAACAACTGGACAATGACATTAAAATAGTGCAGGGCATATGTTCAGTGTGTTTTGTAATGATTTCATTATCTTTACTTAGAGGAGGGTTTGTAGCCCACATCTTTGCTCCTCCAGAGAGTGACCGAGAAATGCATTTCTATTACATGCAAAGCAGCACAGTTGCAAGAGGCTGTGGCAGGTGCCCTCACCTCAGGTTGGTTTCTGATCATTGAGGGTTCATTGACACATATGAGCTCAGCCCTTCCCAGATGAGACTGTTTTTTCTACACAGCAGTGATAAGCTGGGAGTCCAGCATAGGATGGAGAGCCTCCTCAGTCCCTAGATACCCCAGGGAGCAGAGTTGTGAGCCCCAGTCCAAGGGAAGTGAGACATCAGTAGCTCTCTAACCATCAGGAGCTCAGTGTGGGACTCACTAAGAAGAATCTCTCTGAGGAAATGGTGCTTCCCAGGCACTTTGCTGACTCTAGCTGCGCACAGAGGCATCCATGAAGGCCAGACTTGGCCTTCTCATCAGTATAAGGGGATTAAAAGCAATTCTGCTTTTCCTCAGAGGATAATTGTGAGGAGAAATGCATTAAGGGCATATAAATGCCAGGGTAATGAGGGCTCTGTGAATGCATACTGAGAAAGGCAGAAAAGCACTTGCAACTATGAGTTTATTAAAGGAGGAGTGGACATATCTAAGAAAAACATTACTTAGCACTGCAATAATAGGGGATAGAAATAGAAAATAATTTTTAAAGCTGAATGAACCCATGAGCCAGTAAGAAACAGGCTTTGGTAGCTTCTTGTGTGATTTCTTGTACTTCTTTCTGAGTGTCTGGTCTGGAGCAGAGGGAAAGGGAACTGAGCCAGGTGGATTAGGGCTCGCCTCCACATTAGCAATTCATATTTTCCTGTCATTGATGACTGCATATAGCTGTCAGGATTAATATTTACTATTCAATCCCACGTATATCTGTTTATTCTCCTTGTAAAAATACTGTGATAAAATGCAAAGGAGCACATGGTGTACAGACATGGCAACCCTGGCTTTATACCCTGTCTCTGCCATTTGTCAGTCTCGTTTGTTGTGCTGAAAGCAGTCTCACCATCATTTTGCTTTATGACTAGTTTGGTTGATCCTGCCTTTGAAGAAGAACAGGATTAGATCAGGATAGCCTCACTTCTCACATTTTCTGTGACCTCATCAAATTTTACATGACACCTTCTGATGGATGTGTTTCCTTTAACTTCACTGCAATCTTCTGTGTTTTTCAGAACACTGTCAGAAGGGTAGAGTTGACCTTAGGACTGCTTGCTCCTTCATGCAAACATTTTGTCATGTTTGAAATGCCTTTTTTCCAGAGTCTTAGAAAACAACAACATTGAAAACTTTCAGGGAATATTAAAATCATTAACTTTATCACAACAGAATAAATAGTTCCATCATCCGCTGAAAATTGACTTTTGCAGCTGACATAGAGATAAAGTAGAAATTCAGTTGCTGGAACAGTCTAGGAGTGGACATAGTCAAAAGGAGCCAGTAATCACCAGTTTTTCAAATCACCACATTTTTCAGCTTTATTTTTCTCTCCCATAGGGAAAAAAAAACCTAATAAAACAAATGATCCTCACAGTCAATATATGCACAATAAATTGAAGGCAATAGTTGCTAGACAAGTATGATCATAATGATAGCATGTGTTAAAAAGGCTGATGCATGTGAGACAGACAAGACTTTTTATTGGCACCAACTAAACTGCCTATAAATTAACAAGCTATTTGGTTTATTATTTTGGTTGCTTCTTACAGTGCTTTACTAAGTCTTTTCCTAAGGTGCTCCTTTGTATTTCTTGTGATAAATGTTGCCAATTCCTCTACACATCTTGCAAATGGAAGAAAGTCTTTTCTTGGTAATAGTGTAGTTCAGGATTTAACTTACTGAGTGTTAATCTAAGGGTGTGTGTATGTCTTTTTCTGATCAAACACAGGAGACACAGGAGATGTCAGATCACAATGAATGATGACATATTTTAGCTTGTAAAGCTGCTTGTGGTGTGTGTAACAGGAAGTTTAGAATATCAAATTAAACAATTAGACTCGAAAAAGAGCCTTTTGTTATATTTGTCTTCCCTAGTTATCTGAACACATAGATAGTCCAATTGACTGATTAATTATTAAACTTCACTTAAGCTGACTGAAATTCTTATGGAGTTTGTGATTGCACACACTGCGTTAAGGGTCTCTTTCACGCCTGCAATACAGTGGTACTGCTCATGGCATTGGCTACTGATCACCGTCCTTCAGGAAATATGTCCTTTCAAAGCATGGGAAAAGGAACATGGAATAAGAATATATTAACTAAGCACCAGATACAAAATATTATTTGTTTTGAATAATATTTACACAGATAATTCTAGCCCAAGATGTAATAAGAAAAATGTAATAATAATTGCGTATATTTCCATAAGTTAACATTTCTTGATGATAACATTTTGTAACTATTTTACTTAGAATTTGAAGACAACATAAAAGAAAAGAAGCTTGTCAACTATAATACTCTGAAAAGAATCAGTAAATGTAATAGAATTCATATTCTTTTAAAGCAAATCCCTCTGCCTCACTCCAAGGTTACAGTGCAATATATATATAGCTGCGATACAGATTGGTAGGCACTGCTGAAGCTCCTCAACAAACCTTCCCTAATGGGGGTTTTAAAACCTACTCTTTTCAGCATAACATCTCTCTCTAAAATTAAATCTAAAGCAGCAGGAGATGGCAGATGCAGAGGGAGAAGTTGTTTCCCAAGGGTAGCAGAGCTGAGCCTTTCTCCTTTGTGTTGAGCACCAGGTTGTAGACAATGTTGATACAAAGAACTTGGTCATCTGGGAATCATGACAAAAAATATCTAGTACCAAAGAGAGGAATTGATTGCTTGGGGAAAAAAAAGAAGTGAGTTCTAAATGTGAAATAACCTCTTTGCCTGTATCTGTGGCATAGTGCTTCTGCATGGGTGACTGCAGTGTATCTGATTATACTCTGTTGATTTGGGAGAACTCATGTATTTTTCCACTCTCTTTTTACAGCTCCCAAGTCTACCTTTTGTCCCACTGAAGAGACATGGTGGCCAGGTCTGGTTATTATCATTGCAGTATGCTGTGCCACACTAGTGTTCCTCTTTATAGTTGTCATCATTTGCTACAAAGCCATAAAAAGGTAAGACTCTGGAAGCTTTTACTGTGGTTAGGGCAATGCAGCCCCACAAAGGTTGACCCAAGACTTGCCTGACATCTTGTTTTAAGGCATCCTAAAGGCAAAAGCCATCCTGTAGTCAAAATGTGTTTTCATTGGAGAGCCACTTAAGTACCATATCCTGCCTGTGTAAACAGTTAAGTTCAATGCACAGTTCATGGGCATGAGGAGGAAAAAAGCTAGAAATGGGATAGAGTACAGTGTTCAGATTAATAAGATTTTACCCAAAGTCAAATTGCTGCAAGTTGTTAGTGAATGTGGAGAGCTTTGGCTTGGCCAGGTGTAGAGGTCTAAAACTGCTTTGCAAAGCTTTGGGGAATTCACATCCCAGTCTCATGCTTTCTGTCAATGAAGAGTAATACCAATACTTGATGAAGACATTCATTATTTGTAAACAATATGAATATCAACATACAGGTCAGCTGCTTTAACAGGCATTAGGCTCAGAGAAAAGTGAAAATTCTTAGATCTTCTTATTGTTGACATTCACATAGCTGACAAATGCTAAGCTGAAAACTGTTCAGATGGGGGATGGACAGCTATGAAAGAAAATCTTTTTAATTAGAATTTTACAGAGTAACTAGAGCATTTATTTTCATCAATGTGTTCTTCCTAAAATGATTCTGCTAAAAGAATGCCCTGGCAGCATTCCCCAGTAGTTCAGGTTTCTTGATCCACTGTAAAAGATATCTACTGATAAATGCTGGGAAATAAGATCGTACGCTTCACAAGAGAAGCATCTTTGCTTTTGACAGAGAGTATTGTCACATATTGTTGAGCTGAATCGGCTTTAGTTAGCACGAGAAATCCTTCCGTTTTTTTCTGGGAGGTAGAAGTGGCTAGAGAAAGAGTAAGGGGATTAATCTGGGTGATACTGAGAGTCCCTCCAGTGTGTTTCCAGCCTTCAGCTCCATAACTGTTGTCTTCCCTCTCCTTTCTCACACACCCATCCCACCAGCTGTCTTCTGCACTCCTCATCCTAGGCCCTCCTTCCTGCACATCTCCTGGAAACTGTAATCTCTGTCATTGCAGTATCTCTGAAAAATCTGTCTCCTGCTTCCACTGATAAGATGGTAAAGAGTGAAATAACAGCAGTCGTCTGGTTGTAGGGTGTAACAAGAGTTAAATATTTTAGTAGGAAAGTGCAGGCAGGGATTTATTTACCGGGAATCTGGATCTGTTGTATTAATCCCTCACTTCCATTGGAATCAAATTTGAAGTCAAAAGAAAAGGAAAAATCCTATTGTGCTTAAGTTGAAATCTCATTTGCTGGTTTCAAAGGGCCAGATCCAGTCAAACTGTCTCATGTCTGCTCTTCTGTAGCAGGAAGAGAGAGAGTGACTGTCCTCGAGGTATCATTAGTCAACTGTATATTTATTGAATCTACATATAAACTGTTTCTCCTGGAGTAGTTTGTTTTCTCTTGTGAAAGCTGAAACTTCAGCATATCACCAATTTGAGGCACTAAGGCGTTTTTAATGAAATTCAACCTAGTGGATTGGTGCTTCTTTGTAGATAGTAAATACCTGAACCAAGCAAGCATGCTACTACCTCATCCTTGCATCTCGCCCTGGATGTACTCAGGTTCTCCCGATATGAAATGGTCATAAGAAATGCTGAAATCCATTCCAGTGAATGGATTTGACCTCTCTTATCCATGAGGGAACTAGTAGCAAATCTCACAACCAGTGATTTCTATAACACATAGCAAGAGAAGATGAATAACTGGTTCAAAATCTAGCATACCTGCAAGTAATTCTCTACCATGTCTCTGTTTGTAAAAGCTGCCATTCTTACTCTTTCCCCAGAAGGCTATCATCAAGAAGTAAAAGCAGGAGGTCCAAGGATAATTCATAAATTAGAATAGGCTGGACTGGAGGGAGCTGGATCATTACATGATTTGTGGGCTTGGGCAAGTGCACACTGAATGCCAGCAGCTCATATTCATCTCATATAAATCAGTACAGATTCAAAAACAATCAGTAGAACTGGAGGTGACTGTCTCTTAAGCTTATTTTAACATCTGCAAGCACTTGAATAATAGTAAGACAGTAAGACTGGAGGGAAGTGGGAAGTAAACACAGTAAAGAGGCTTAACAAGAGTTGTTTGGTAAATAACCAGTTGAGATGGGGGAGAGAGGGACCTGCAGTATGTAATCCTATTTCTGCAGCTCACTGGTGTGTCAGTGCCTGTGAGAGGAGTAAGATATTTACATAAAAGGGAAAAATAAATCCCTGCCCTTCCATATAAAATTAAGATACTGGAGCCATCTCTCAAACCTCAAGGGGGACAACAAATCTGAGCATCCTGGTCTCTGTGACAAGTGATGTGCCAGCTATGCAGCCTGGCAGGAGGTGTTTCAGATGGCTTTCTAACACATCAAAAACATAAACTTAGTATTTCCAGAACATCCATACAGTCTGAGATGACCCATGAGCAGCTTGTTGTGCCTAGGGATGTGGCTCCTTGGCTCTGCTGGATTTTAGGTAGGAGGCATACATCTATTTTCAGATGTACCACAGGGTTTGCTGCCAAAGAGCCCTTTTGCTAAGTCAGCAGGAAAAGCAGGCTGATGATAACCAAGTTTTACATGATACACCTTCTATTCACTATCCTAACTTTGTCAAGCTACTGTTTTATATGTGTCTCATAGCCTGAAAGAAAGGTACTGTAAATGCCTACACGTGCACTTCCTTAAATAGGCACTGAGTTCACCTTCAAATAATAATTAAATGGAAGAAAATATTGTACTAAAATAAAATGACAGGTCATATTTAAACTGTCTTAAAATTCATTGCTCAGGTGTTTTTAGGGTGCTTAGCATTACTGCATGATTTATGGTCCCTGTATACTGCAAGGTCTAGTTTCCAGTTTCTAGAAGAGGGAGCAAGCTTCTGAAATTTGGCTTTATTTAACAAAATGAGATGCTTGCAAGGGGAAAACACTGAGGAGGCCAAGAATTGGCAGTTAGAGCTGTGGTGAGGGTGTCCCATGATGCAGGAATTTATCTCCACTAGATAGGCCATGGTCCTGCACCTTTTCACCAGCCCGTTTTGTACCACTCACTCCCCTAAAGAGCAAGAACTGTGTAGTCCTCTGCATGGTCATCTCCTATGAGCCACTGAGGCCAAGCATGATCTAGTCCAAAATCATTATTAATTGCAACAAAACAGTGCTGTTTAACGTGGGGAGAGAAAACAGAACAGCATCTCAAATGTACTTAATCTGTTTGAAGAAGATATTTGTGACATGGCTGGGGACAGATAGTTCAATATGAATTGAGATGGTTGTTCTCTTCTATTCTCCCTGACACATTAGAGGGGTTTGTACTGAAATGGTGCCTTAATTCTCAGCAAGTGACCATAAAGACAGTAATTACTCAGGAGACAGACTGAGGTAGCTGACGCAAAAGCTGAGTTTAAAAGTACTGTTTCAGTGGGGAATGCTCAAAGGGAAGAAGAAGGTCTGTGAAGGCAGATCTCTCTCTTTGTTGCAATTCATCAATATCAGACCAGTTTAGTTCTGCAAAAGGGATCAATCCCTTAAAAATGCAACAGCAAAAGTATTGCTACTACTTGTTAGGTTCCTTTGACAGATCAAGGGCTGATGAATAAAGTGGATAAAATAGTCTTTTACTTGGAAAAATGGCTGAACCAAGCCAAATAAGCACTGTTGTTCAGGACAGTTTGTTTTGCTGTTGCCTGTACAGAATGTGTTGGTCAGATAAGCAGACGGATCTGCTGTCAAGTGATGTCAGTCTGAGATTTTTAAAAGTACTATGTGTTTTCATAACTGTTATAGGACAGGATTTCTCTGTCTCTTTTAAGTTGTACAAACTCACATTCTGCTAGGGAGAAAGTTTGTGGTCATAAATGGATCAAATTACTCACTATTTCTCACAGCCAGGAACACTGGAAGCCTTCAGGAGGCTTTAGTCTTTAGCATAAAACAAGCAGTCTAAGTGTTTCACAGGATACTCTCTTACGGATCATTTTACACTTGTTCACTCCTGATTTGTGATGTATTGATAAAGGTGCCAATAGAAATCTGAAGACATTATGGTCACTCCTGTGATCAATTAACTTTTCAGCGTGACCAGAAACAAACTTGCCATTTTTTCTGTTTTGTACTGCAGAAGAGGGTACCACATTGCATGGTCAGAAGTCTACCAAGAGAGCCAAGTATTGCAGAGTTACTGCCTCAATGCAACTCTCATAGCCACGGGTGGATTTTACATGCTCATGACAGAATATAATGCTCATGTTAGTCTAATTGTATTGTTTGGAGTATTCTTGATTTACCCCAGCACAGTTAAAAGATACAAATGAATACTAGAGCATTGAAACATGTAGGAGACATGCCAGTTTTAGCATGATGTTTGTATTACATTTTTTCCTAAAGGCAAAGAAGTAAAATTTTCTTAGACATTCATATAATTTTTAGGCCAATCACAGTTTTTGCAAGCTGACATGAGGGCACTTTTGGCTGACCCTCTTGGTGGAAAGCCACAGCTGTGGCTGAGGTATACCCAGCACAACGTGCAGAGAGACATTTGGAGAAAGTTTTTGCCTTGATTTCAGCTTAGGACTGTGTTTATTGCAGCCTGCAAGAACCCAGCTGCAGCTTCCTGGAGTCCCTGAGTCAATCTTTTTATGATTCAGATGAAATTTTACCCATAGTAGTGTGTAGATCCATCACTCCAGCTCTGTATCATCCATAAATACCCTCTAGACAACAAGAATCCCACAGAAACCTGATGGGTGCCCTTATTGCCCCCTTTTGCTTTCCACAAAGGATTTGCAGTGCATCTGGAATAAAGCCTGATTTATCCAGTTGCTGAATAACTGCAGATCCTGGTGAGTTCAGCACACATAGGGAATTTGCAGGAGTTCTAAAACCCCAAAAGTTAGAACACGAGAGTCAGAAAATTATGAGAGTGCCCCAGCAGTTCCCACATGTGCCACATACTGCCGCAGGCAGCTCTGCCAGACTCATTCTTCTTTGCCTCCGGCTGACAAGAAGCCAGACCTGACCGTGGAGCATCAGTTGGTCCCCCACCCATCGCATGCATCCAAACACTCAAAAGGTGATCAGATCACTTAGCACACTCCCCTTTCAAGTGTTCTGCAGAGCTTTATTTCCTGCATCACCCCCACCCCCAGTAGCCCCAGATTTGGCCACGCAGAAGATACCCCCTTCCTGCCTGACCTTTCAGCATGCTTCTGGCCAGCAGCCTTGGCTTGGTGCCAGCCTTGGCTCCTCTAATTCGTGGCTTCTGCTGACTTCGATTTTAATGCCTAGCTCTAAGCTGATCTTGCGCACAGGGATCCTGGGGAAAGGCAGAGCTCAAAGGCAGAAGCTGAGCTTGGAAGCACTTCTTCCTGTGCAGGGGATCCCAGGCTGAGGTAATAGGATATCTGACCACAGCAATGTTATTTCCCATTGTAATCTATGGGCATTAGCTTTGCATGCTTGTCTAGTTAGTCACAGCTTGGTGTGCAAACAAGATCTCATCTTTACCATGCCCTCACAAGGTGATTGTCCAGTTGAGCTGGTTTCGAGGATCCCTACTGAAGGGAGGTCACATCTCACACACACCCCACTTGCTGTACTATTTACTGCGCTGCAGCCACATTGCCCAGAGGGAAAGGGTGCAGACAGGGTCCCCCTCTGCAGATCTGTGATACTCCAGACTTGCAGTCACGCTTGAGCCCCGTGCAGCTGTGCTGCCACTGCTTATTTGGCTGCATGGTCTGATTTTTGCTACCTCTATCCTTCCTCCTCTGCACCCCCTGTACTTACTGCTAAATATTTGTCATGCTGTGGGGTTGCTAAGCAGCGCAAAGCTCCCTGCTTGGGAGAGCCTTGACATGAAGGTGACACACACAGTAGGTCAGTATGGGCAGAGCTGGGGGTGGGAGAAGATGGATCTACTGGGGAGGGTCCTGCTCTGCCACACACCTCACTCTCAGTCCAGTGTCCCCTCCATCAGCAGGCACATGGTCACCCCATCTGGTATGGCTGGGCTGGAGAATGATTCTCCTGGTTTTTCCATCTTGGAAAGCTGTTGATTAATTAGCCAAGTCAGAATGCACTTGTGGAGATGAGTGTTGCTGCATCCATTCCCCAAGCTAATGTCAGGTGATGGAGTGAAACATTAACAAAGGGTTAAAGATGTATGTAAAGAGTCTGATCCCAGCTGTGTGCAAGGTAGGAGTGGGAAAATACAGTGATTTCTCATTCTTGCCTTTGAAAGAGGCCATGAAAAGAGGTCCCAGGTCTCCACCTGGGTGGAGTGCTGCCTTTGGTGTCTGCTTTTTGAGTCAGTAGCATGAAACCTTATGAAAAATGTTAATACTCCCAGGCAACTGGAACTGTAGGTCTTCCCTTCAGTTCCTCTGAGCCCTGAAAAGCCAGTGTAGAGACTGGCTGAACTCAAATTCTTCCTCAGAAATTGTCCCAGGTTACAACTGTCTAAAGCCACTTAGCTCCCAGCTTCACAAAATCTTTGCAAAGATATCAAGGTGTGTAGGATTTGCTGGTTACTTTGCCTCTGCATGGACTTTCCCCATTGCACACCTGCAGCATGGGAAGGCTGGAAACACCCTGTACAATCCATGGACAGTGGATTTGCATTTATCATGAGAAGAGCAGGGTCTGACTCTGCAGACTTCATTGTGAATGGAGAAAACCAGAAGCAGCTGCTTGGAAATAAGTGATTTCACTCTAGTTGGAGGCAGAGACAGATTGCCTCAAATGCAAAGTGATCTAGATAGCTGCATAGGTCAATTCATTTTATAAGTTTTGATTTTCTTCTCAGTTCCTTGCATTTATTTGTATTGCAGATATTCTGTTAAAGACATTTCTATAGCAGAAAATAGGCAGAAAATGCTTATTCATCTGCACAGAAATTAATTATGCAATTTAAATCATTTTGTGAAATAGCAATAGCCTTGTTATTCTGTATGGATCAAGTCTCGTTATTCAAGTTGTTGTCTGTGTTTACCAGGAATTAAATGGCAAGGTGGTTACCTGTATTCAGCAAAAAATCTGGGCACAAAGTAACAGAGAAGATCAACTTTGTTTTGCAGATGAAAAACTCCATTGCCTAAAATGGCAGTATCTACAGTCACTTGGCTGGTGAGAGACATACTGTCCTTCAGAGACAGCAAAAGACCAGTGAAAAGCAGCCCTTACTTGTCTCCTCTCTTAGTCCCTTATTATTCCAACCCCACATTTCTCTAGTACAGATGCCCAGTCTGATCTGGAGCAGAGGCATGGCCATTCAGTTTGCAGACATGGAAGGGGGTTCCTGGATCTTTTCCCTCCTCCAATTCCCCCTCCAATTTGGATATCTTTTTCTAAGGATGACTTTCAATGTTTCTCCAGATTTCCTAGTTAATGTTTGTTATGGATTTTGAAGATAGCAATCATTGAATTCAGTCTGTTCCAGAAGGTCTGGAGAATTCTAAAGGACTGAGAGAAAGATCTAGGTTTGGGCTTCCACTGGTGTTTTTGTATTATGGATTGGCAGGTAATCAGGGAGAGTGTTTGTTGCCCTCATGTCAGCACCTGTCGGAACATACATGCATGTCTTAGTTTTGTGGGGGTGACAGACAACTCTCACACATGTGAGCAGAAATGAAGAATCAAACTTTTGTTTGATCAAGCTTTTTGGCTTAAAAGTCTTGGAAGTGTGCTTTCAAACAGTCCAGTTTGGGGGCAGCCTTAAAACTTTGTCCAGCATTATGAAAGCTCCATAACTTTGATTGTAGTGAGACACGAGCATATCGCCACTGCTTCAGTAATGCATCCAGCCTGCAGTAGTCTGGAGGATACTCGCAGGAGGGTCAGTGCTACTCCCTTCCCTGTTCTGATCTGCATGAAATGGTGAGGAAAAAGTAGGAGAATGTACTGCCTTCATTATTAGCTGTTACCTATTCCCAGCCCAGGTGCCATGGTAGAGCAACTCACCTTGTGTCCAGCTCTGACCACAGGTATTGCCTGGATCACTAAGAATGAATCCCAGGGAAACTGAGACAGTACCTGAAATTGAGTAATTTTTTTCCTGTGACATAGGTTGTTTCAATTCCCCGAAGCAGTCAGTATTCCTTCTTTGATACTTCAGTGTGGCAGCCTAGACATTTCAGTAACATGGGACTGGAATTAGAGCCCTGTGTCAGCCTGTCTACCCTCAGTATTGTGGACACTGGAGAATTCAATCCTTTTCATAAACATAACATCTTCTTCTTGAAGCTGTGTAGTTTTCCCTCTTTCCCTGCTCCCTCCTCCTGTTGTCCCAGTTCAAACTGATATCTGAGAGTAAAGGAACATCTTTTTGGCATCTACAGCCTTTTCTGATGTTTCTTGAAACCAATACCTTTCACTCTTAGTTAGACTAGATTATTCAAGCTTGTCTTCTATAAGAAGTTAGGACAGAAATTAGAGCTGGCTACTTCCTTACATTATAGACTTGTCAGAGCAGATCATGCCTAATGCAATAGAGTTACATATAATACCATTTATCTGATGGGACATACATATTGGCAATGCCAGGCTTTTTCTGGATTGCTTGGCAAAGCACTGTGCACCATGAACTGAGCTCTCTGAATGCAGAGTGGCACTGCCAGTGCACAGCTCACTGCCAGGTACAGCCAGGGCCATAATCATCCTCATGACATGTTTTGATTTTGTTCAAAGCTAGGTGCCTTCATTCTATACACTTAATATCTTTTATTTTTTATTTCTCTTGGTTTTTGGGGTTTTGGTTGGATTTGGGTCTTTTTGGTTTTGGTTTGGGAGGGTTCTATTTCATTTAGTGTCTTTTTGCCAGGCTGGGAAGCTGGCAACATGAGCTTATTTTTTTGCATTAGTCTCATTAATTTTTTTCTTTTTGTCATCAAAACATATCGATAGTGTATTCCAGACTGAGAATACTTGATGGATAATGTCAGCTGTAGTATCCCTCCAGTCAATAAAACCTTTTAAAGATCATTAGAGGGAATGCAAAGAATGGGTTGTAACATGGGGGGTTACTGAAAGTACTTTTATCAATTATGTTGGTTAATTGTCTAGTATTCTAATAATAAAGATGCTTCTCTTCCTTAAGATTGGTTTTGTGTAGGACCGTAATTCCAAAGTTAGCTTAATTGAAGACCTAGAAGGAAACGGGATTGCGTCACTCTAATCTCCTAGGTACAGATCTTCCTCTATAACATCAGAACAAATCCTCCTCAAGTCCAACAAAGTCTGTGGATTTACTCTGACTTTGCACTGCTGAAAATAAATTAAGACTAAACGCCACTTCTTGAATTTCATGTGTGGCTCAGCAATCTACTGCAATTACTTGCAATCTGAACAGGCCAAATCCTTCCTTCAGATATACCCAGAGTGACTTCAGCAGACTGGGATAGATGCAGTTCTGCAGAAAGAGATCTGCCCACCACACTTTGCAGCCTGAGTGCACCAGCTCAGGGAACTTCTAAGTGCTGATGAATGGCTGCAGAGCAGTTACATATGGATTTTCTTTTTCCCCCAAGAGAAGCACTCAGCAAAGGCTACATCTGTGCACAGAGAGGGGAATTTGAATGTGAACCATCCAAAAACAGAAATCACCCACATATCTGAAGAGCTTGCTTATATGTACTCCAGGAACTGGTCAGCTGAAACTGGCTATGAGGGAGAGCCAAATTAGCTGTAAATTGCAGGCTTAAAAATTATCATGTGAACATCCAGAAAATACGAATCTCTCCTTAGGAGATGGTATCTTGGAGTTAGGTCAAAGCGTATTGCTGCAACATGACTTCAAGAGCTGTGAAAGAGACTTTCCCCTTTTGCATAATGGTCCTAGCACTGTGCAGGGCACTTGCACAGGTCTTCTCTCCTTCTCCACACATGAGACAATCAGAAAAGAGCTGGAGACACTAAAAATTGTATGCTTGCTTGCTCTTGTAAATATTATTTATCATCTGACCACTAGTTTTGTTTGGCCAAGACTGAAGTGCTCAAAGATCTCTAGGGAAAGAATGGCCTTTTCTGATTCGCAAAAGACTTTCTATATATATTCATAAGAAGAAAAAGGGCAATGCAGCTTGAGGAAGGAGACCTCCATCAAATGTCCAAAACCAAAAATAACCCAATATATGTATATCCAATATATCCTTCCAAATGCTGCAGGTAATATCATTCAAGTTACTTATAAAACTCTCTAGTTTGGACGAGTAAATAAAAAACATCACATATTAGAGTAATAAGTAATAAACACTGGGACAAGACAGTTTGTCTTTTAGATGCTGGACTACCTAACTTACTAGAGAGGAGATAGAAGTATGGGGAATGTAAAAGCCTTGGGAGACTGAGAGTATTGAACATTGGTCCATGACAAACATTGAGCAGTAGTGAATGAGTTGCTAAAAGTTGTCCAGATGGAGCTGCTTTTTATTCTGACTGTAAAACATTTGCTTTGTATGTGGGAGGTAGTTGAGCCAGTAACCTCTTCCTACAAGTAATTAATAGCATGCTGCCTTTTTTCAGGACAGATAGATAGTCCACATATGGCTATTAACTAATTTAATAAAGAAAAAACAAGGCTTCAGAGAATTTTCATCATTAGGGTTTCTTCTCTGATTTCTGCCTTTACATTGTCAAATAAAACATATATGGGCTTATTTTTTCTTGTCCCTCTGAGACAGTCAGAAAGAGAAGTTGGAATATGACTCTTCCCATGGCTCTGAAAACTCACCAGAGAAATGTTCTTCTTCAATATGAGCCCCATATGTCTGAGCCATAGCACCAGGCTGGCCAGCAAGGCTCATTGTGGGTGGCTGCACAAAAATTTGATGGCTTTGTTCCTGAAAGCAACTGTTGTCAGCAAATGAGCTTGTCTAGCCAGGAGTCTTACTTAAAAGCAAGTTCACTTCTCCCACCAGTTTCTATTGCGGGAACTGATTCGCCTCTGTTGACTGATGGCCAACATAAATCAAACGGCTGTTGGATGAACACCCCCACTACTGAGATGAAAACAGCTTCCATTCATGTTCTTATAAACATTCAGGTTATGCAGATTGATGGTCTAGTAATTGAATAACATTACAAAATTTATTCTTCCATTCCTACCCTGTATCTGCTAAATAAGGATGTTTTTGAAGTGTGACTATAGCCCACACATCATCTTGTCTGGGCTTCCGGTAGTGAAGTCTAGCCAAGAGGTCTAAACATAGCTGCCAGAAGTAGTGCTAGCATCCTAGCCCAGGGTGAGTAAAAATATACTTAACAGATACTTACCCTGTTTCTTGGACAACTTTTTGTAACTCAAGAAGGTGTGTTTGATCTCTACTGGTACATAGGTAGCATGGATACTTCTGTTGTGCTAGGAACACATAGAATAAACCGATCCTGCAAAGCAAATGGGTGTGTTTTATGAGACCCAGTTTTATTGAAAATCATTCTTTTTTGTCTGTTGATAGCTAAAGAAATATTAATCATTATGGAGAAGAGCTTTGAAATCATTGTACATATAAGCAAAACAGTTCTCTAATTTGCCTCCTCCCTTCAGCCTCTTTGCCCCAGCGATCAGCAGGCACACACTCAACCTGGCACATGCCCCTGCCAGTGTAGATGGACCGGGTGGGCTGTGGTGCTGCTCACCAGTGGGGCAACTCAATGGCTCTGTGCTGTGACGTGCGCAAGTGGGGCTGCCCAGAGAGCTTGGAGGCAGCTTTGTTCAGGGTAGGAGTTTTCTTGAGGTGAAATAGCTGTGAAAGGAGAGACAGGCTCTTTACAATGCTACTAGAAGCTCATTCCTCAGAGGAACCAAAAAGACAAAAGGATTTTTGGTGTGGGTACCTTGTGCATTGGCACAGGTGCAGTTATGCAAAGACAATACAGAGATGCCTGTCAGTTCTCTGTCAGTTGATACTGATACGAATACAATGCAATCTTTCAGAGATATATATATATAGGGAGAGATGTATTTTCACAGGTAGCTTTTACAATTTACAACTTACAACTTACAATTTACAACTTTGTGCCACTGCTCAGGAAAAAGTGAAGTTTCACTTTGGGCTTCCGAGCACTGGGCATCTCCTCCAACGACACACACTAAAAAAATAGTCTTTCCTCCTCTAACTACATTTGGAAAGAAGAATGACACTCTATTCTCATTTTGTAAGAAATAAGATATGTGTTTCCTCAGAGAATAATCCAGGGCAGCAAACTCCGCGTGGAGACAGGTGTCTCCTGGCAGTGCTGAGTCGGATATGGGAACCCCAGAAGGAGTGAATTTGAGATCTCTCATCTCTCTGCTGCCAGCCCAAGGTCACCCCCTCCTATGTTGACTGGGTTTCCATGGGACCCAGCCTTCCCAAATGCTGCATAATGCACTGGCACTCAACAGAGACATTGCTATGGAGGTAGGCCATAGCAAACAGGTGTGCAACACCTAGGCTTGTCTAATGAAATCAGAATTTATTCTTAACTCTCATTTCTTTCAAGCACCTGAAAGTGTATAAGATTTGGATTGCACTGTGACTTTTAGATTCTCTTGCAGTTTACTGTTCTAGAAAAAACTTCTATTCCCATTTCTAAGTGATCTTATTCTTCTCAAAGCTTCAATAAGCCTATAATGAGGCATAATAAAGTCCTGATTAAATGAATAGTCTGCTTTGCTTTTGCTTGATTTTGTCTGAATAGTCATATACAGAGATTTTCTTAAGTGTGTACAAGTGGGACATGAGGCAAAGTCCTCTACTTCTAGTCCTCTCCTCTAGTATTCTACCACTGCCAAATTTACACCAGTAGCCAAAGCTGGAAAAGAGGGTTTTGCCAAATCTACCAGGATTTGTGGCTGGACATGATAAAAGGCCAAAAACTATGTTTCCTCTGGGAAATTTTCTAAACAAATGACATACAAATTATGTTTGAATGTGCATCATTACATTGACCTTTACACAGGACTCTGCAGAGTATTGATATAAGCCAATAAGGTAAGCAAATATGAAATTCTTTGATAAATAAGATTTGTAATGGGATCAGAACCTTATCTGAAATTTAAACTTGACATGTGAAATACACTATATTAAATGGATGTTTGATGCTTTCTTGGTTTTAGGACTCATGACAGTTAATGCATGCGTGGTGGAGAGGTCATTGTGGACTCTGAGGCATCATTTCAGGCGTGTACTAAGCTGTACAGAGTTGCATGGCCCTTTCATTCACAGATGTTTGTCGTGAAGAGCACGCCAATTTGTTTGCTAAACATCAAAACACAATGTATACCAAATCATACAGTAAAACAATGCAAACCACTTATTAGCGAACAGCCTGTTTCACCTGCCACCAAGTGAGTATGTCACAGCTATGAATAGTTCCCTACTCATTTCCATACTAATTTGAAACATCCTTTTGACTAATGAAGAGCAATCCTGGAATGGAAATGCATACATGTATGGCCATAGCTTGTCATATGAAAGGGAACTTTGAGTATTACACATTGGAAGACCATGCATAGTCTAGCTTATCCTAATTTATCCAGTCTAATTTATCCCCTTGGTACATAAGAGGAAAACTTGCATGCTTAGATCTCAACAGTCAACAAAATTTGGAATAAAAAAGAGCTAGTGGTACACAAAGCTATTGGCACACAGAGAGCCAATGCCCAAATGCAAGAGAGCACTTGAAAAATCTCAACAGGTCAAAATGACCTTCCATATCTAAATATATAGGTCAATTTTCATCAAGGTGACAAGTGCATACAAGTGTGCCAAGCCAATGATTTAACTGGTGTAACTGGGGCAAGTTTGACACCAAATCCATGCCTGATAGTCATTTGGAAACAAATTGAATGAAGGAGTTTAACAGAGCAGTTGCCACGCCTGAACTTTTGCATCTAAAAATAGACTCAAGAAAAATAGATGCTCTGTTTTGCTAGCACTAACCCTGATAAGGCAGAAGTAGAACCTTGACAAAATCTCCATTTCCCTATTTGCAGGGTCTGAAAAAATACCCTTCCAATGCATGCAAATGCCAGTGGTGTAATATCCCTGGCAACCTCTCCAGCAGCATCTGCAGAGAGATCTCACTATCAGAGGAGAGTCTCTAAACCACCCAGTTTTCTGCTGGGACACCAGCCTGGGGAGAGGAGGGAGCAAATGGCAGCTCTTGGGGAAGAGCACCTGAAGCAAAACAAAACAAACAAAAAAACAACCAAACAGGGAGGAAAGAAAATGGAATTGGAGAAGTGCAGAAACACATAGGAGACTAAAGAAAGAAGAGGTAAACAGGAGACAAATAGCAAGTAGAAGTGGCCAAAATGTTTTAATTTTTAAATCATTGAAAGGTTTGGAATTGGGAGAAAAGAAAAAGGAAAATTTTTGAAAGTAGCAGAGAAGTTTAGGCAGCCACACCATTTTTCCTGCCCAGAACAAAAAATAAGTATTGCCATCAGATTCTTCATTTCTCTTGTCAGGGATGTGGCAGGGTGGATGGGTGCTTTGCAATGTCACAGAAGACAGAGCTACAGGACCTTACGCCTTAACAGGCACTGCATGTTAAGGAGTGGAAACAGTTCACCAAACCCTTAGTCTCAACAAGTCTTAGTATCCCTTTCACTTCCATTTCCATTCTCTCACAGCTGGAATCATGGCTAATATTAACAAGTTTTAACTCATACCAGCTAAAGAGAGGCATAAAATATTGCAATTGGAAGTATTTTCTTTGAGATTACAAGCAAACAAAATTACCTTCCAGTAATCATTCTCCATAAATCTTTCATTAATACTTTGCTGAAATTAAGTGCCATTAACCTTTTTTATAAATTGTTGTTTGTTTTGTTAAACATCGTCAAGAACAATAGCAAAGACTGTTTTATTATATGTGTCTGGTCCTCTTTTTGCCCTCAGATGCACCTTAAATTCAAGGCAGTAATGTCTGAAATATCTCTATGGAAACCAAAAAGCTTTTTCATAGAATCACAGAATATGTGGAGTTGGAAAGATCATTGAATCCAACTCCTGAACCTGCACAGGATCATCCCCAAGCATCACACCATGTGCCCAAGAGTTTTGTCAAAATGTTTCTTGAACTCTGTCAGCCTTGGTGCTGTGACCACTTCCCTGGGGAGCCTGTTCGTGATTGCTAAGTCCTTTGAATCAAGGTCTCTCTGCCTTTGAGGGAATCAACAGCTCCTCCAAGTTTTGTGGCATTTGCAAACTTGATTAGCATCCCCTCCAGTCCTGCATCTAAGTCATTCATGAAGATGTTGAAGAGCACAGGGCCTATGATGGAGCCCTGTGGAACCCCACTAGTGACAGATCGCCAGTCTGATG
>VYZS01026403.1:12223-26449 GCA_013400695.1 Neodrepanis coruscans | reverse complement strand
AAAAAAAAGAAAACCAAAATAAATCCCGGTCAATAAAACACGCAGGAAGGTTGAAATTTGAAACTAATAACCTCCTTCCTCCACGGCTGCCCCTTCCGTTTACAGTCGCACGTGTTACCTGCGCTCCCGGGGGACGGGCGGCTGGAAGTGGTGGGGGGGGGGTCCCGCTCCCATCCCACCCCCCACACCTCCCTCTTCAACTCCCCGGGGCCGCCGTCTCCTCCGCCGCGGGAATCAGCCGGCGGCGCCGGGGAACAATAGCCGGGGGCCCCCGCGGGGCCGGAGGCAGCGGGGGCGCGGCGGGGGTCTGCGAGCACCCCCTGGGATATCGGGGATAGCCGGGAGCCGGGGGGCTGCAAGCCGGCCGGGAGGGGAGCGGGGGTTCAGGCCAGGTAACTCGCAGACTGCTCCGAGCTTGCCTGCTGGTGTGTTTCTCCGAGCTCCATCCCCGCACAGCTTGCACGGGAACAGGGGGAACGGGAGAAAAGGAAAAGAGGGGAAGGGAAAAAAAGCCCAACAAAACAAAATAACCAAGGAAAAAAATTGCTCCGAGCACACGCAGAGCCTTGTTTTTGTTACTGTCCGGATTACTGTTATTATTATTTGGGGGAGTTGTGTCCTTAATCCGAGGCTCCCTGCCCTCCCCACCCCCAGATGCTATGAAAGAAGAGCCGATTTCGTCTCCACCATACAGTACACTTTGTCTAGAGAGCATTGTTCGGACAAGCAACTCCCGATCACTGATGACTACAAAATACGATTTATGTTTCCATCAGAGACAGACAGAATATCCTGATGGCTTGAAAGTCGGGCAAGAAAATCTTATCTAATCAATCCCTTTCCAATATACACAGGCGCACACACACATCACACACAGCCCGTGTAGGAGATAACGCCCGCACTGACTGTACGTAAAATAAATATCATCAGCATGAAAATTAACAACAGTAATCTCGGTATTTTTCGTCTCCCTGCGAAGAGCTAACAATAATATAGTTTGCGCTTTCCTAGCTTGATGTCATCAGCAGCAGCATAATTTATTAAAAAAAAATAAAAAGAGCTTAAAGAGCATGCAATTTTTTTAGATGCAACAAGAACAGATATAGTAAAGAGAGATTGTAACATCACAATCACAACAACAACAGCAAAAGCAACCTCTGAGCCCGGGAATTCATCCGTATCTGAACTGCTTTTATTATCATTTGCGAAATTATGTCAGGAGTAAGTAATAAGTAAGAGGCATCATCATAACAGAAAGAAGTCAGAACACCTTGGATTTATTTTTTCCCCTCTCAAATAAAAAAGGCAGATTTCTCGACGATCACTGAAACTATAACGACAGCGATTGATCGGAGGGTTTGCAAAGGAAAAGGAAAAAAAAAATCATCATCATTGGTCCTAAAAACGCAACCGTTCCCCTTTGCTCACTTGGCACAATAGAAATTGACTGTCTCTCAAAGAGCCATGCGCCTAGTGCTATTTATAGCCAGGGGCTGTGTTGGAAGATACCATTAAGCTTCTGCCGGGCAGACAGACAGGGGGGTGGTTGGATGGGAGGAGGGGGTTTAGCCAGAGTAGAGGCAAAAGCAATCCCCCACCCCTAGCCTCCCTTCCCCGTACACACACACATCCACACACTCACACCCCACCCCCTAGTCTGGCTGGGAATTTGAACCGATCCAGCCTGTTTAAACGGAAAGGACACAGATCTTCAATGTAAAAAAAAAATCAGATCAGACCCAGAGAGAGAGAGAGACAGAGAGGGAGGAGTGTGTGTGTGTGTGAGTGTGTGTGTGTGTGTGTGAAAGAGCGAGAGGGAGCGAGAGAGCGAGAGAGAGGGAGAGAGAGAGGGGGGGAGAGAGGAAAGAAGAGGGGGAAAAAAAGGAAAGAAGATTTTCTCTATGTATATAAAGATGGCCACGTTAGCAAACGGACAACCAGACAATACCAGCCTGAGTAGCAATCACAGCAACCCCAGCACCAACGGGCATATGAACGGATTAAACCATAGTCCCGGAAACCCATCCACCATCCCAATGAAGGACCACGATGCCATTAAGCTCTTTATTGGGCAGATCCCCCGTAACCTGGACGAGAAAGACCTCAAACCGCTCTTCGAGGAGTTCGGGAAGATCTATGAACTGACGGTGCTGAAGGACAGGTTCACTGGCATGCACAAAGGTGAGTTACCTCCTGAACTTTCCCGGGAGAGATCGGGAGAGGAAGGCAGGCTCCCTCTCCCTCCCTGACTCTCTCTTTCTCTCTCTCTTTCCTTTCGATTTCATTTCATTTTATTTCATTTTTGGTTGGCCCGGGGGCGGAGGCGGCAGGCTGGGGGGGCAGGGAAAGAAATAATAGACCCATCCTGAGAAGAGAAAAGAAGAGAAGAGCGAGAGGCAGGGCAAAGAGTCAGCCCCTTTTGGCTTATTTATTAGTATTTTTATTTCTTTCCCCGCTTTTTTTGCGGGGTGAGAGTCAGCTCCCGGGGAGCGCCGGGCGAGCGGCGGCGCGGGCGCGGGGCCGGCGGCAGCTGTCCGCGGTGCTGAAGCGGGAGCGGGTGCTCTGTATTTACCTTCGGGAGCCGCTCATCGTCAGCCTAGGGGTGTGTGTGTCCGTCTGTCCGTCCCTGGTTTTGCTGGGAACTCCGTATTTTACAAGTGTTCTGTATCTGGAACCGGCGCCTTTCCTTTTTTCTTTCCTTTTTTTTTTATTTCTTTTTTCTTTTTTCCTTTCTTTTTTTTCTTTGTAATTTTTATTTTTGCTACTGTTAGAATTATTATTTGTAGTCCTCTACAAAGAAAGGGGTGGAGGAGAGTGAGTTGTTCCGGGGGGGTACTTCATTTTGGTTCTATTCTGCATGGGAACAGAGATATAAACAAGAATAAATAAGCCCATCTCAAGTGGGACAGGGGTATGTGCACAAAATTATAAGATGTATGTGTGTGTGGAGAAGGCAAGCCGGGAGGGACAGGTGGTAGTTTAGCTCCAGAGGGGAGAAGTCTCTGAGCAGGCATATTCCAAGCACTACTTTAATGTGCTCAAAGTCCATCCCGGGAACTTTTTAGGTTTTCTTTAAAGGTAGTGGAGATGTGCTCCCCATGCAACGACTCACTCACTCCATCTCTGCCCGCTCATTTCCCTGCTTAGCTTAGGCTCTCCGGAGGTGCATTTCAGATTAGATGGTGCTACGTTTTGGGGGTGGGGGAGGGTGTGTGTAGTGGGGGAGAGATGCTCAGATCCTCGGGTAGGAAAGTAGGACTCGCAGGGAGGAAGTTGAAGGTAATTTGCATGGTAGCCCTGCTTAGGAGCAGGAGACACCCAGGAGTGATAAGACCCACCGTATTAACTCACATTCTGTATACATGTGTGTATGTGTGTTCATTTATCATATAGATATTTATTTAAAAAAAAAAAAAGAACAAGAAAAAGATCACATCTGAAGTGATTGGGGTGTGACACCAGATTAATGCAGGAGGAGAAAGCGTTTTGCAGGGGGCCATGAGGAGAGTGGAAGTTGTATTTTTTACAGGACAGCTTCAGTACCAGTGTCTAGTCTAGCTTGGTGGACTCCTGGCAGTGACAGACACGGGTAATGGCATTACTAGCTTCCCATCTTTCCAGATGCTTTGGCGAGTTGTGAATCTTGAACTTAATGGCATGTTTAGCAGGCATCTCTTTCCCCTTCCCACTCACTACCCTTCTCACTTCCACTTTCAGGAAATGTGAGTGAAAATATACCCTGACAGTGCAAAGTACCGGTTTTACACAGGCTAGAGAAAATGTTCAGGGCTCAGGGACCAGGGGCTCAGCCTAAGTTATAGGATATTTCTTCCATCCTTTCCTGCTGGTCACTCCAAACTCCTTTCTGGTGTTAAAAATGATCAGTGTATCTCTTTTGACCCTCGCTTTCTTTCCAGACCAGCTTCCTAGAAACCTCATCAAGGTCTGATTGGCATCGTTTAAATATAACATCCGTACAGTAATAATTACTAATAATAACAATAAAAATAATGGTAAGAAGTGCAGGGAAGGAAAGGTCCTGGGAGATTTCGGCTAATAGTGAGAGTAGCCACTGAACTCGCGTGTGTGTGCATGTGTTTTCAAAAAATTATCTAAGGCTTCTGTAAAATAAAAATAACAGAAGTAAAAGCTACACTGAAGAGAATCACTTAACATCATAGAGGAAATCTTTGAGCTAACACCTAGATAAAAGTAAATTTTTTTTTTTTATAATGGGAGCTTATTCTGATATGTTGATGAGATTTTATTCTTTTGTTATGCTTTATCTTAAACCTGAAATTAATCAGTCTATGCACTAACTTCAATTTCTTTTTCATAGATGTGCATTCTCTCTTTCAGTTCAGTTTTGCTTTTACTGTATGCCTGTATTCACAGAGACAAACTCAGGAAGGGGGAGAGAGAGGGAGAGAGAGAGAGGGAGAGAGAGAGAGGGAGAGAGAGAGAGAGAGAGAGGAGAGAGGAATCATTTATCTTTCTTGGATGTGTTTAACACATATCCCTGAATTAAGCAAGGTACTAACTTCATTTCCCTTCATTTCATTTCTGCTCTAAAGCTTCAACTTAGGAGAAAAGCCAGGTGGGGAATCTTGTCACCTCATCAAACCAAATTGCATGAGTTCATCTCAAAACAAACAGTCATTTTTAACCTCCTAGAAGTTTTGTACTTTGAAAAGAAAAATGATGATGCTGATTGTTATTTTGCAGGCTAGGGTTTGAGCGAAGCTTCAACAGACACCGAGTTGCCAGCATTTCAGAGATCGGTTTTATTTAGTACATCTGAGAAGAGTTTGAACTCCTTTCTAGTGATGCCGCTGATTTATTAGCTAATCCTGATAAAAATGTGCCTCTGGCTACCTGGAAAAAAATTACTTTCTTGCCAGTAGTGATTAATTACTATTAAGTCAAAAAGCGTGATGGGGCTTTGAAGGATGAGGATTGTGTTTGGCTTTTTTATTATTTTATTTCATTTTATTTCATTTTTAATCTATTTTTTTCTCTTTTCCCTTCTCTAAATGCAGTCATGTGAAGCATTGTATTCACTCAGATCTCCTTATTTTGGCTTTGCTTTGCAGGCATAGGTGAAGAATTGCATAAAGATAGTCCAACTTGGCTCACAGGGGTAGGTTGGCAATAGAAAACCCCAAGATGCTTTCCATAAGAGGTGCATAATGCTTATACATTAATTGATCCATCACTCTCAGTTGATTTCTTCCCTAATTCAGGGGATGATGCTGTGGCAGTGGTATACACTGAAGGGTTAATAGTAGGCTGTAGTTTATTTAAGTGTACGGAGAGCAAATCTTGGGTGTGGTGGGGGAGAAGGTGGGCTTGTGCTGGGAGGGAAGAAACAGGAATTAGCTTAAAGTAAAAACCTAGCAAGCAGAGTAATTTCAGGTGTAAACCCATTGAAATGAGAGAAAATAACGTGTATTCTTGAAAATATTGTGAAGCTATCGTATTGCGGTGCCCCTCTATAGCAGGAGAAAATTGAAAATTAAGAACCTGAAGACAAAGTACACGACTATGCCCCCCTCTAAGAAAAACTATCACAAAAGGAGAGTGAAGTCCCAGGTTCTCTCACCAGCAGCTCTGGCTAATACCAGTACAGATACCAGGGAGGAGGCAGGGGATTATGATTCTCTTGCAGATACGCAAAGAGAGAAAGGGTACGGGGGAAGCAGCATGTGGGGGAAGGCAGGAAAGGCTTGCCAGATCCCCGAGAAAATAAGCTTTCCTGGCACGAGCGTAGCTGCTGCATATTTCCCCCATCCTTGTTTCTCTCCACACGGGGCAGGAACAGGCTCCTGCTGTGGTACTTTGCTCTAGGGTTGAGAAGAGGCTGTGTGCTGAGATCCACGGGTAGAAATCTACCGGGGCTGAACTGACCCACCCACACACTCACATGTACACTCACACACATGCACGGAGTTAACTAATCACACTTTAACAATTTAGCAAGACATTCATTCATAACTTCCCCTCATCTTATCTAGCAGTGGAGTATGCTTAAAGGCTGAGTTACTGGGAGACATAAAGGTTAGTGCTCTCAGGACAGCCATATTATAATGCATTATCTTTGAAGTCATTTAAGGCCAATTTAAGTGGTATTTAGTATAATATTTATGAATTAATGTAATCTAAATATAGGACTCTCCCCATAGGTTTAAATAGTCTTTTCTGTTGAAGCTTGCTTGTACCCAAGGCCTGGAAACTGTTTTAATTTAAAACATACAGGTCTCCATAATATTCTATTTAGGAAGTCAGAAGAAATCAGCATTCCACACTTAACTGAGATTTACTCAAACACGCACGGGCGAGTGCACTTAAAGTGTGGAGATAGTGTGCAGTGGGAGAGCAGGAGTCTTGCATAGACTTGAAAGATACACTATTCTTTCAATCATTTTTTAGAGATGGAAAAAGCACAAACACCCCAAAACCTTCTTGAAATCCATCACTGCAGTCCCGTGCTTAGGATGCTTTTTCCTACCTGACCCGAATCTCACTCTGTAAACATTCAATGCAACTAGAAAAATGCAGTATGAAGTGAATAGTTTAGTTCTTTACTACTTTTCCTTTTCAAAAGTATAAATAATTTTGAAATTTAACACACCACTGGGGTATTGAGACAAGGCTTCCATTCATTACATACTGCTCTGTTTGATTACAAAGGTAGATGATAGAAAAATTAAACCTTGTTAAGATTAAGGACGTTTATGAAGGTTTTGGATATGTCAGAAATTCAAAGGCGCAATGAAAATGAGCGTTCAGTAGAGATGATGTATTTCTATATATGTAGAAATCTATAGATTTGTGTGTGTAAACATACAGAAAAAGAGATGTATACACATCCATGCGTACAGCCTTTGGGAAATGGAAATTTAGTTGAAAAGAAGCACAATGCAATACAGGTGCTGAATAAACTCCTCCATAATTGAAACATAAGACTTGCCTGGCTGAAAGCAACACATACAGTGTTTAGTATGGTAGTAAACCAAACGAGTTTTAGGGAGGTAAACGCACAAATAAACTGGAATAAAACAGGAGACTTTATGCCTTAGGTCTAAAGAACAACCCCTTAAAACAATCAAATTGCAATTGGATAGCTTGATGGAAGAGAGGAAAAAAGCAACCCCCTGTACAATAAAATCTCCTGTAGAGATGAGTGTCTGTGTGTTTTGATAATGTCAAAGAGATAGACCAGATTGCTTCATAAATTAGAAGGGTATAAGTTAACTCTTTTTTTCAGGGGTCTGGACATGGATTCTGGTTTCTAAAAGCAGCTGCAGCCAGTTATGGTGCTGTTGTTACGGTTGTGTCAGCATTTCCAATACAAACTCCAATTTTCTGGGATCTCTTGCTTGACTGTTCAGTTTCGCACTGAAAGCTGTTCTTCAGCTAGCCCCACCACCATATCAACAAATCATTCTTATAAGATGAATTTGTTTAAAAGTTACATTAATGTGGAAAAAAGAAAGAAATTAAAGTTTTTGTTTCTAGAGCTTTTGTTTCTTCTCTTACATTTCTCCAGGTTAGACTTATATTTCCTACACTTTTATGGATTATGACTGGTTTTGTCCCTCAATATCTACATACACTTATGCCTTTGGGCATTTCATGGGATAAAAAAAGTATTTTTTTCCTTTAAAAAAATTAACTTGCAACAGCAACCAAATTTCACAGGACTTACTTGGCACCCTTTATTTAAAGGGTGAATCGGAAACATACTAATTTCTGCAATATAATAAAAGCAGGGAACAGTTTAGTTTAGTTTTACGTTATTTTTTTCCCCCTCTATTCAGCCAGAAAAGATTGAGAATTTCAGCACTGAAGTAGAGAGAAAAATTGAGGATCCTTGTCACCTTGGATGAAAAGCATGGTTCATCTGGTCCTGTATTCCGCGTCGGCTAGTGGCCAATGCCACAGACAGGGCTTTCTTTACCAGAAGATTCAAATTGCATAGCATAACAAAAGTCAGGCAACTGATGGAATAGTCTTTTGAAGGAAGTTGTCACTTTTTTCTGAGTAAAGAGTAAGCGAGATCGCAGAAAATGTCGTGTGCTCAACCGAAAAGTGGATTGTACCTGTCGAGGAGGGCAGGCAGAGGACTCTCTGTTAATGGTGGTCAAGAGCAAGGGACGGAAGGGGTTGGATGGTCAAGGAGGGTATCCCCTAGTCCTAAGATCTGGAAATACACAGCTACATTTTTCAGTAAGACAACAGGGTGTTTTTTATCATGCATACCCTGTGTGCGAGCATACCAGCCGCACTGACCCGACAGACCAAAACGACACTAAAGGAGCTGTTACCATCCCTCCTGTCAATCAAGTGTGAACTGAGGCGGGTTTATGCGACAAACAGTTATGGTTCCAAGGGAGAAAAACTGGGGGACATGATCTAGGCTGTTGGACCACTTACCTGCATTAAAAACAGAAAAAGTATCAGATGCCCAAAGACTCGAGTAGGTGTTAGCTATAGCCTTAAAGTAATATTTCGAAAAAGCAGAGGGCTGCAGAGATCAACATGACCTGTCCATCAAAAGCTGTTTAATTTCTGCCCCATAAGAGTTTTCACTAAGCAGATGAGGTGTTAAGGGAACTAAGGGGAATCCCAAAATTAACAAACAGGCTGGTTGTTCACTAATCCCTGCACTGCCTTTACTTCAGGAGTGAAGGCCTGATGTCTGCTCACTGGGCAGAACTCAGTGATGTTTTTGCCATCACTTCGATGGCTTCATGTTTGGAAGTCCTGGTTCAGGCTTGTACTTTCTCAGTGTTTCACATTCCTTTTAAAATTGTGGATTGTGTATTTACATAGTGAACCACAATACTTGCAGCTAATGCTACTAATTTCTGCACTTGTTGGCTTGTCCCTTAACTTAGTTCTCCTTCTGTAAGTGAAACTAAAACAAATCTGAAGAACTTCCAAAAGCCGGATCTCTGTCACCTTTCTCACTCACTTAAATGCTCCACCGATGCTCACATGACTGTTGCCACAGTTTGTCATGGTGGACTGACCCTTATGTATTAAAATCTACTGCAGAAAAATGGAAAAATAATAACCATGGTGAGTAAAAATTATGGTTTTCTTCCACCATCACTGCACTGGCTGAGCTGGGGTATATATTAAAGGGCCTCTCTCTCTCTAACTCTTCGAGATGCATTGTCGCATTTTGGGGATCGCAGGATCTATTGAGTCACTTTATCTTGCTGCATTGCTTGGTGTGGGCTGGAGTCAGAATGTCACCACAGAGATTGCATTTGTTTGCTTTTGTCACTGTGAGCCACAGCCTGAATGCACATACAGGTGAATGCAGCTTTTAATGTGCATTCATTATATCCAACTGACATCCCCTTGAAGGAAGAGAGGGCTTATTATTGTCTCTCCTTAAAATAAAGATGGATGAGAGCTTTAAACCTCTCAAATAAAGTGCCTGACCATATGTAGAAGCTAAAAATAAATCATATATGGCCATCTATTCCATGTAAATGAATGGCAAGACATATAGATATAGACATTGTGTTAAGTTTGTCAAGCTGAAGCAGCCAAAAATATTGATCAAGGCAAGGGGGAAAAATTGATAATGAACTGGACTCCAAGAAGACTTTAATTGACAGTGACTTCTGTGAACCAGCTTTGGACAGTATATATAAACTGACCACGATGTAACTTTATTGCAATGCACTCTCCTGTAATTAATTGTCACCTTTGTTAAGACTGGCTACAGATCAAAGGTTTAAAGATACTTAACAGGTTCTTAGTAACAAACCCTTCAGATGCATTAGAAATATCCGACAGCTCAGCCAATGAGGCATGCAGATTTCGATCTACCTCACCCTTATCTGTTTATTTCTACCTCCTTTGTTAAACACAGTCAGTTATTGTTTAATATTAACTATTTCATAGATGACTTTGTTGGCAACATTGATGTCTCCTGGGATATATGGTTGCTGGTGACAGGGACCCTCACTGTCAGGTCTTTCAAAGTATTTTGCTGACAGAAAGTTGCTTATGGTTTGGTAGACCAAGGTGCAGTGCAGACACAGTTTGTAATGCAAACTGCTCTTATCTCTTTATGTTATTGAGGTGTATAATTTTCTTAAGTCTGGAAAATATAAAAAGAACATAAAAAATAAAAAATGTAAACAAAAAGTAGAAAAGTGTAGCCAAGAATGAACTTTTATGTGAAAAGTGCATGTACAGTGAGAGATAAGTGTGCCTGACAAATTTGTATATCACACCATATAACCATTTATTTTATGTACTTGTTAATGAAAACATACATTCAGCACAGAGGGGTTTGTAAATAATCCCTTTCTAAAAGATAGTATAGAGGTCATACTCTTATGTGAAAGTGGCAGGTGTCTTAATAGGGGTTCCTGGAATCATATGCAGAGTTTAATATGATATGTAACCATTTGTTCATTATACTAATTTAATGATACAGTCACACTTAATTAATTCATCTCTGGTTTATTCGTACATTGTGTCTGAGTCTCCAAAATATTTTAGAGACAACCAGGCTGCCTCCCCAGTGCACTGGGGCAGATAACTCTGGACATGAAGATTCTTCAAACAGAATAAAAATGGAGCTTTGCAGACAGAGTTGGTCTGATGAGATCTGACTGCATATTTGGCCTGTTTCTAATTCAAATGCCTCTGTATATACTACATAGAGACTGCGTATGCATGCTTGTATCGAAAGGGCAGACTTACATTTGCACATAGCTCCTCTCCTTTCCAGTCCCTAAGGATAGATTCGCATCACATAATATGCATCACTCACTGCAAACGGACACAAATATCTTTGTCGGATTCGGTAGCTTCTTGCAGGTAGATGTATAAAGCAGCATCAGCCTAATAATATCCCTATAAAACAGCGCTTCCTTCCTAGGATCCAGAGGGATGAAGGTTGTCAGAAGATCAAAAGATATATCACAGTGTGCTTGTAGAAATCCCCTGATTATGTTTCCTCTCTATAATGCTCTAATTCACTATTTGATCAATTGTAAAAGGGCCAATGCTTTAGGAGGGAAAAAAAAAGTATTAGGTTACTAGATGCTTCAGGGTGAGTGAAAATCACACCTAAAATTATATGTAGCAATACAGTAATGAGCTTATCAATACTTCTTTAAGGAATCTGACAGCCCCATATGAGAGATTCAGTTCTGTGAGCAAAGGTCACAATACGGGTGTTGCTTATTAAGGCTATCGATAAAACTAGTTGACCAAACTAACCAGGGATGGTATACGGCACCTGCCGTTAACAGGCAGGGAGGAGAACTATGAAGAATTTACAGAATTGCTCACATGTAATATTAATAATATTGATTGATTCTAATAATATAATAAGGTAAAGACACACTTCTTTGAAATGATTCATGGAGGAAGCAGGGGGAAAGTGAGATACTCTTGCAGAGCCAATTGAATTGGTTTGCACATCTCAGAAAGCTAACCTAGAGAAAACTCACTTTTCTTTCCTGGGCTCTGTTTCTTTCCATTATTTCACCTCACCCANTACTGTTCAGCTTCAACTTTCTCGTTTCAGTCTCCATTTGGTAGTTTCAAGAAGGTTTTCATTTCATTATAGCTTTTTTTTTTTTTTTTTGCAGTTTACAGGACAAGTGTTTTTTCTTTTGTGAACATTTAATTGCTTTTAAACACGGTTTATTTGATCGTATTCCATCTTCAATAATACATGGNATTCGAGATACTGGCAATAAACGAGAAAAGTAGGAGTGGAAGTGAGGAATGAGCAAGACAACCAACAAAAATCCTTTGGCAAAGTCTTTAAAAGCATACCATTGCTTCATGTTTATTTGCAAGAGGCGNGAGGCAACCCATAGAAACATTGGGAAGAAAAGATCTTGCACGTAAAGGTCTTGCAGGAGATAAGGGTGCTAGAATGGTGCTAGTTTATGCATTCTACCGCGGGTTAGGGAAAGTTAACAGCAAATTAAACAAACAAACAAATAAACAAGAANATGGGACCTGAGAAACTTCATGCAGCCAGAAGCATTTTAGTCAACAAGTTCAGCCCCTGACAAAACATTAATACTAGACAGCTCTTTTTCAACATAGAATTGCAATGGAAGTGTTTGATTTTTTTTTTTCTTACCTACACCTTCATCAACACTTAAGAGAAGTGGGGGGAAAGGGGAGAAACAGAGATCCAGCTTTTGGAAGTTCTTCAGAATATATTCTATGTTATGTAAAATCTACAATTGAAAAGAAAACACTTTGCAGAGCAGCTACACACCTGCCCCAAAGCCTCCTGAAATCTTCAGAAAAAATTCCACCCTGCCTGCAGCAGTGTTTGGATTGGGCCCGAAGGTACGGGCGGTTCTGCAAAATGCCGCTGGTTGAAGCAGGAGCGGCCGATAATATGTGATGTCTTAAGGTTGTTACTCACCTAAATCCAGATACACAGACCCGAGTACTTCTGAATTTCTTAACTACTCCCTCTTCAACAGTAGGCTGCCTTATCTAGGTAAGCTAGTTCTGCTATACTGTTCAGCTTCAACTGTCTCGTTTCAGTCTCCATATGGTAGTTTCAAGAAGGTTTGNAGAGTTGGTCTGATGAGATCTGACTGCATATTTGGCCTGTTTCTAATTCAAATGCCTCTGTATATACTACATAGAGACTGCGTATGCATGCTTGTATCGAAAGGGCAGACTTACATTTGCACATAGCTCCTCTCCTTTCCAGTCCCTAAGGATAGATTCGCATCACATAATATGCATCACTCACTGCAAACGGACACAAATATCTTTGTCGGATTCGGTAGCTTCTTGCAGGTAGATGTATAAAGCAGCATCAGCCTAATAATATCCCTATAAAACAGCGCTTCCTTCCTAGGATCCAGAGGGATGAAGGTTGTCAGAAGATCAAAAGATATATCACAGTGTGCTTGTAGAAATCCCCTGATTATGTTTCCTCTCTATAATGCTCTAATTCACTATTTGATCAATTGTAAAAGGGCCAATGCTTTAGGAGGGAAAAAAAAAGTATTAGGTTACTAGATGCTTCAGGGTGAGTGAAAATCACACCTAAAATTATATGTAGCAATACAGTAATGAGCTTATCAATACTTCTTTAAGGAATCTGACAGCCCCATATGAGAGATTCAGTTCTGTGAGCAAAGGTCACAATACGGGTGTTGCTTATTAAGGCTATCGATAAAACTAGTTGACCAAACTAACCAGGGATGGTATACGGCACCTGCCGTTAACAGGCAGGGAGGAGAACTATGAAGAATTTACAGAATTGCTCACATGTAATATTAATAATATTGATTGATTCTAATAATATAATAAGGTAAAGACACACTTCTTTGAAATGATTCATGGAGGAAGCAGGGGGAAAGTGAGATACTCTTGCAGAGCCAATTGAATTGGTTTGCACATCTCAGAAAGCTAACCTAGAGAAAACTCACTTTTCTTTCCTGGGCTCTGTTTCTTTCCATTATTTCACCTCACCCAGACAGAAATGAGATTCCTNATTAGTCTCAATCTGTTCTCCTATATAACGGCTGCTTTGTGCTGTTAAATGATCATTTGTTACTGACTGGCTCATTGAAAAAGGCCAGAGAGGTGCTGGTAGAATTAGATTTCACGAGTTTATTCATAAAAGAAGTTGGACAGTAGGTGTGTCATTCCCCTGTCTTTTCCCCTACACTGACCCAGGGACAGAACTTCTGGCAGCAGCTTCTTAATTCAAAAAGAAATAGTTGAGCCACCAGCAAATCAAGTGACTGTGCTCTGTGCTATCTGACAAAAGACACAGGTCCAATTGCCAGGCGAATGCCTCACTCCCCCAGCTCAGGTCTCTATCCTTGACCTCTGTGTTTGCTGTTGAAGTACAGCACCCAGGCTCTCTCTGGCTGGGCTTGCACCCAACACCAGCTCTTCATCCTCTCCTCCCAGCCTTCTTCCCCTGGTTGCAGGTACAGGTGTGGGTGTGTGAACCACAGGCTCAGATCCAACACTGGGATCAGGTCCCCTCCTCAGCTGCCCTTCCAAGCTCACTGCCTTTTTCCCTAAATGTCCTTCTCAGCCTACTTGTGCTCGTGAGTCATTTATTTTCCATAGCTAACCTCTGCCACTGCAGACCTGTTTTCCTGGCTCCCACCATTGCTATTCACACTACTCTTCCCTTGGTTCAGCTCCGCGCTAACATTTTACCCTTGCACCATAGCTGGCTGTCAC
>VYZS01026401.1:1653-19224 GCA_013400695.1 Neodrepanis coruscans | reverse complement strand
GTTAATTCTGTGATTCTGTGGAAAGAAATACCTCAGCATTACTCCATTCGTTGCATATTTAATCTCTCATGGAGAAAAGATAAATAAGCCAATGTGGTCTGAGCAAAGTATGCTCTTCTACTGAAGTATCACCTCAGGTGTCTCTGCATCAAATTCTCAACAACAGTTAAATGGAAGGACTGTAAAACACAAGCACAGTCTGTCATACATGAAGTTTTAACTGCTGTCTCACATAGAAACAACTGAAAATAAAACTAGAATTAAAAAGTATGTCTGACACTTTTCTCTTAGAAGGGGTTAATAATAAGTACTACTTGTGGAATGGTTTGGTTATTTTAAGGTTTTACCAGTTTTCTTCTCGCATGAATTTCGAAAGTTTTATTATATTTTTCTAGCTTGCTGCAATGGGTGAAGAGATCAAAGGAGGACAGTATATAGTAGCCTTGTGTCCTGAAGTGAAATTATGATTCAGTTATTAGCTCTGCTACTCAGAAGCATACATGAACTAATGCAGCATCTATCCACTTTGCCTTATCTATTGTGACAAGCCTCCGGGGGGGCTGATCCACATGAAATTCATTTCACATCTCATTCACTGAGTGCCTGGGATTTGAAATACCTTTCTGCTTTTCTAGGTTTTCAATAAGCTAGACTGCACAGACTCATTGCCAGCAAAAAGTTAGAAAGTAAGCTTCTCTGTAGGGATGGTGCTTTCAAATTTCCTGCGATGCCACTGGAGATGCACTGACATTCATTTCAGGAGTTATGCACATGTGTGCCTAGACAAGGATGACTTAGACAATGATGATACTTTTCAGGCCAATGGAAATACGTTTTGTTTTTTTTTAATTACAGATAATATTGAATATTATGCCATATTAAGTAAGAAACATAAAAGATTATATTCAGACTGAGATATATGACAGTGGAAGCTGATCTTTCCCCTTAATGTTGACTAAAAAATGCCCATGCTTTCCTGTAAGAAAGTTGAACTCTTAGGTATTTGGCAGCTTATATTCAATTTCTGCAAGTTTTGCTGATGAAAGCAGTGGAAACAAGAACCCACTATTTGTCCAGAACATTGCTTTTCATATTTCAAAGCAAAAACCTAGGGGATAAACAATATTTCTGGAGACACTATGGGATTTCCTTCAATATAAAAAACATCATCAACAAAACCAATTCCCCTCTTGTTTTCCCTGCTCCTCAAACTGACCAAAAGTGTCACTGCTGGAACACACAAAACATCTCTAGCAGCCTATAGGCCCAAAGGAAATAGAGAATTAATGGTGCTTCCCTGTCCTGAAGAACAAATCAGTAATTATCAGAGGCCAAAGTGTGAGCTAATGTATTTTTATGCAGTTTAACTAAATCAGTCTGTCAACGAGGACAAGACTTAGTTCCATCACCTATGAAAGAATACGCACCCAAAAAATAACTGAGATGGATAGTAGTTACCTTCACTTGAAGACAATATATTTTTCAGAGTGCCTGTGCATTTTCTCCAGCAGAATTGTCCTCAAGAGTGTGGGCAGAGCCCAAATCACCCCATGCTGGGGCTCACATCACAACGTTAAAGAGTTGGTTTTGCTTTGAGCTGTGTTTGCTCTTGGCTTTTCTAGCTCAGTGAATCTTTCAAAATAAATTCACTTATTGGGTCCAGTTATCTCACCAGAAACAAACACCAGAATTGTAAAAGGGGTTACTGACTGTGTATAGCCTGCAATGCTGAGAGCTAACAAAGACTAAGTATTTTCAGCTGAGGGTCCAACACAAACCAGATGAGTTACATGGGATAAGGATGGAAATTTAATACAGATGGATTAATTCTGAGATTATCAAAGAATTGCAACAACAGTTTTATGGTAGTCAACATGGAGAAGAAAGCAAACTCAATTGTCTGTTACTAGGTTTTCCTTTTATACTCTTAGGCTGAATGAAGGGATGAGAAGGAGGTTTCATGGTCTTAATGAATAACTGGCTGTAATCCATGAGACAGGAGCCACACAAGCAAAAATGTGTGTTGCCAACCTCTGAGCTATGAATACTTCACATACAAATTCTTCTGAGGTAATGACCTCCTTTTCCTATCGTCTGCTGGGCAAAGAAAAGCCCCTTCAAGGGCCAGGCTGCAAGTAATGTACAGCAATGGGGAGAGGCAGCTTCTCAGTGCGAGGTGAGTCTGCTCTATGATCCTCACTTGGGTCTCTCCTCTTGTTCCCTGAAATTACCCTGGGTGTTCAGCAGTTACCTGAGGAGAGGTATAGATGGAAATCAAGACCTCCTTCATTAAACCAGGCCAAAAATGAGCCTTAAGGCAACATACAGTATAATAAGCAAAACCCTATCAGTGAAGTAATTTCCTCCAGCTAGATCATCAGTGCTCAGACTAAACCTGAAGATAACAGTGCCACAGCTGGAGAAATGCGAATTCTCTAATGAGTTATTCAAGAATCCTAAAAATAAAACATATTCTGAATATTTTCTAAATTCTAATTGAAAAAGAAAAAAAAGTAAATTTTTCCTTACTTTCAATATCAATAATTATTTAACTTATTCCTCCTAGGCAACTCATACATGAAATATGCTCTAATAAGAATAATTTTAATGTTCACAATATTTCTAATAATGTGTTCTGGTTTTTAATAGGAGTTATCAAAATAATTCGAGCGAATTATCAAAATATTCTTTACAAACTGAAACAAAAAATACCAATTTACATCTTCTGTCTAAATCAACATGCACTCATGAGTTCTTGGTAGATTTTTCTCATTTGGTCATGTGCAAGTTCTTCAACAGTTCCTAAATTACAAAACATACAAAACTGGGGAATCCATAAATAAAGAAAGGTATTTAACAAACCCATGGGGCTCTCTCTGGATAATGGCTTCCACACAAGTATCATTTTCTTTGCATTTTTAAGTCTCCAATATTTGTTCACCAACACACATTCTGTTTTCTAGTATTGATTTTATAAATTAGTGTAAGGTCTTGACAACATTCCCTTTGCTTTGGGTACTTTTACCAAGAGATTATACCCTATATCCCTATATCTTGCAGCTACTTTTTTTAAAGTGTTTCTTCCAGTTTCTAGCATGCATACACAGGGTAATGTACGACTCAATACATGCAACTTTTTTTCCTTTGATGCTGAGCTTATGAACAAATTCAAAGCATTGATTTCCCTTATAATAAAACACAAGCTTTGCTTCCAGTGCAGTTACATTTTCCTCATAAAATGTCGTTGTATCAGCATAAGACTACACTGTAATCTTTGAAAAGCCTACAGGTAGTGAATATAATTTGGTTTTGAGATATTCTTGGCAAAATATGCGTTATCTAAGCAGTTAATAGTAATTAAATTAACAGTAAAGCAAATTACTATTGTTAAAATTTCTATGTTGCTATTGAATTTTTTGATGTATGTACTACATAAATATGATTTTTAAAAGTACTGTACTGAAATACTGTGAGCTCTTCTTCAGTGTGGGACACAAAATAATACTCCCTTGTAACACAACGAATTGGGGAACATCTAGTAATTGGTTCTTCAACTGACAGTACAAATCATATAAAAACATATACACATACTACTTTAATCACCTCTCTAAGAGGTTTTTACACACTAAGAAGATGTTCACACAGTAAGGTGTGCTATATCAGTTTATTATAAATTTAGATTCTACATAGATTTGCATGCAAGGCCAATAAGCATGGCTCTCTATACTGTATATTTACCTACTGAGATTGTGCTTTGCACCAAATGTGTGGGGTCATGCTATGACAAATTCATACAGTATTGGAGAGCACCACTTATTGTGTAAGGAGGTATACTTTATATTTTCTTGAACTTTTCAGTTCCATGCTTTTGTGCTTACAAGTTTCTTATGAAAGCATATCAGATAAATCACATTAGGTTTAATCAATTCTTAGGTTTAATTTCATTATCTGATATTTTTGTATCTTAGCTTTTTTTTGATAAGTTTTTGATTAAATATATTGAAGTTAAAACAATACAATATTTGGAAATACACTGCATATGAAAAAAAAAAACCCAACAAAAAACCCCCAGTTCGATATCCCAACCATTATACAAACTTCTGATTCATAACTTCTTAAAGGCATGAATTTTTCTATCCATGGAGGAGGGAAAGATATGGAAACTTTTCCTTCATCTTGTTCAAAGTGTGTTACCTATCAATACAGGAAATAATGTTTATCCTTATTTTTCAGCTAGGGTTAACTGCTTTGTCTAAGCATTGCATAAAAAGAGTGCTATTTAAGAATGGAGGCAATCCACCTTATAAATCAGCTGTTGTGTCTGTATACACAGACAAAGCTATGGATACACCAGGTGTGCTGAGACAAAGACTGAGGGAAGACCTCACTGTAGTCTACAACTTCCCCATGGTGGGAAGAGGAGGAGCAAGCACTGATCTCTTCTTGGTGGTGACCAGTGACAGGACCTGAGGGAATGGCCTGAAGTTGTGTAAGGGGACATTTAGGTTGGATGTTAGAAAAAGATTTTTCACCCAGAGGGTGTTTGGGTGCTGGAATAGTACTTGTGGATCCTTTTGGATCCCTGACAACGGGTAAAATGCCTGGAAAAATAACACTGGTCTGGACTACTAGATTTTTCCTGATGCCACAACTGGAGTGCAGACATACCTTTTAAATCTGTCGATTTGACCACTGAAGAGGAAATGTCCTACTCTTCAGAATCAATAACAGAATCATCTCAATCTATCTTAAAGAGCTTTTTAGGGAGCTAAAAGGATGATTAGAGCTAGAGATCGCCTTCTGTATGGAGTGCCACAACAGGTGACCAGGCTGTCAATCTCAGGACCTTACTCTGTACTCTATGAGCTGCTACAATACAGCTGTAGTCACTACCGACCAGCAAGGCTGATGGTTGCAGTTGTCCTCTGTTATTGTAGTAGCACACCATTCTCAGCATGAGCTGTGTGTGCTGACCCAATTCTTACATGGAGACTTGAAAGCAGGTAAAACAAGACATACGACTTCTATTAGCAGAAGGAGACAGCGTGATCCAAATTATTTTAATACTTTAATATGTGCTGTCATCCCTCATCTAAACACCAAAGAAAAAAAGGCAGACAGTCCTGAACCAAAACGTATGTTCCTGCTGTATTAGAGCAATAGCAGACATATGGATCTGTTTGTCTCCAACTTAACAATACCCCAGAGGACAATTTTTTATTCAACATTAAGTATGAGCATAACCAATGCTTTTTCCCTTTAGCATTACAGGGTTCCTTCAAAGTCTGCTCTCGCTCCAAATTTCAACTGTGGTCAGCTGCTCTTAGTCTGTTCTTCGAAAAAACTGACCCCAAAATTTTTTGTTATTCTGTACCTTTATTCCTTTTTTTGCAGATTTGAATGCATTCAAGGCATAGTTTGTCCAGGGAAGTTTAATTAGCTAGGAGAGCAAATTAATTGTTCAGATTAAATTGCTTCTATATATCTAGCACTGTGATATTTATTTATAGAGTAATTATTATTGAATTTCTCAGATAAAAGCATTTAACTAAAAGCACTGTTATCATTCACATGCATATTTATGTATTTCAAACCCCAAACCTCCAACTGTGCTGAGAAAATGTTTAAAGTCACAGTAAGTCTCAAAACAAAGGAAATAAATAAAACATTATGGTTTAATATGCAGTCATGAGATTGTGAGCTTCTTGGAGCTAAGGCTTTCCTCCTTATGAAGTATCTAGTGAAGTATCTCGCTCTGGGTATTATTCAACATAATTGTTATCCTCTTAATGTAAAACTTTCACATCATATTTTCTGTGGGTTTATTTCTTATTTTTCTTACAGAATCACACTTATTGAAAGGCTTCTGTGAGACCCTGAGGAGTGTAAAGGAGCCTAGGAGCAATTCTGAGGCTCATGTTTTTAGATATTTAGGGAGGTCTTGGTGCAAAGCCACAGGAACATATGGCTAGAAAATTCTAAGCATGTTTTTATGTTGATCTATATAACTTATGGTACTAACACCACTGGCCTTTGCTCATATCATACTTCTTGGAATTTTCTTATTGTGCTTCACATTTTCTGAACTCTAGCCCAACTAGAATCCTGGAGGATTCTCTGTGTCTTTTTCCCTGCATGGATTATCGCTCTACAGAACTTCCCTATCCTCAAAAATGTGGCTGTATAAGGACTAAGTATTTGGGGATTTATCTCCCGAGGAATTAAGGACAAGCTATTTTGAGAATCTTGGCCCAAAACACAGTGCTTTCCATGGTGTTACTGCACGCTGGCTTCCAGTGAAGGCTAAGGAGAAGCATATTTCAGTATGAGGGGAAATTATCAAGGACAAAACCCAACTCAGAAAACTCTCAAGAGGCTATAGACCATGAGATGTCTTTTTCTTGGTGTATAGTTCTCNATATAACTTATGGTACTAACACCACTGGCCTTTGCTCATATCATACTTCTTGGAATTTTCTTATTGTGCTTCACATTTTCTGAACTCTAGCCCAACTAGAATCCTGGAGGATTCTCTGTGTCTTTTTCCTGACTCCAAAAAAAAAAAAAAAAAGAGAAGTTTTCATCTGCATGGATTATCGCTCTACAGAACTTCCCTATCCTCAAAAATGTGGCTGTATAAGGACTAAGTATTTGGGGATTTATCTCCCGAGGAATTAAGGACAAGCTATTTTGAGAATCTTGGCCCAAAACACAGTGCTTTCCATGGTGTTACTGCACGCTGGCTTCCAGTGAAGGCTAAGGAGAAGCATATTTCAGTATGAGGGGAAATTATCAAGGACAAAACCCAACTCAGAAAACTCTCAAGAGGCTATAGACCATGAGATGTCTTTTTCTTGGTGTATAGTTCTCCACATTCATAGTTTCAGAACCTCCTGAGTTGAGAGGGTCTTGGGCTTCAGCAGATGTCTTTGTCTTTCTGATATTTCTTGGTCATCTCTCATTTAATGTAATCTTCTCTTTGTGCTCAGAACTCCAACTAGGTTACAGCAATCCATGTATTCAAACAGTTACATATTTCAATACACCTGAGCAGAGTCAAGTCACTGCTATTAGACTGGAAAGAAGAAATTTGTTTAATAAACAACACAGATGGCCAAAACTGTAGTCTTTGTATTGAGTTTAACTCAATGTCTGAGGATCGTCTGTGGAAATGTCTGTAGACCATTCCTCCTCTGAACATTTGACTCAAATTTCATCCGCACATTCTCACATTTGATCATCACAAGTGTGTGCCTTGGAAGAGCTGGAAAACAACTGGCTGAAAATCATATTGATGCTAAAGAGAATATAAAATTTCATTCACTCACTTCACAGTAAAATATAGGGAAAAAAACCAACCAAACAAAAAATTTGTTCATAGCTATACAGTTTTTTAAAAAAGAAACCTCCAGCAGCTATGCATTCTTCATAAAACCTTCTAGGTTTTCAGACTGAGGACATTTTCAATTGTAGTGTTGACACTCTGTCCAAAGGCCATAAAAAAAGAAGAAGCTAGGCTATAGATAATCCTAAAAAGTCACTCATGCTTTTAACCTTTACTTCACAGAATGAAAGACAGGTGCAAGCAATATTGTGATCCTTGCAAACCCAAATTCTTTCTCCTAGAAATGGCAGCAACAGGTGAAGGTATGTAAGAGGCAGCTGTAAAAAAGCTAGCAAGACTTGGTTTTGCATAGACTATAGCTATATTTTAGATTTCTGGAAACATGAATTTTGATGAAATATCTTGGCTATGACAGTTAGAATTATTTTCCAAATTTTATTAACTGAATAGTTACTAGTAAACACATTGAGAAGATGCCAAGCGTGCACTGAAGAAATACTCCCAATACATTCACCAAAATTATTTAATGAGAGCAAAATTAGGCCAGTGAGCATCAGTTCCCCTGTAAGACAATTCTGACCAGAGCAAATTTATGCTGTAGTAGCCATGAACTTTCAGGCCAAGAACTGGGGGACAGATTATGCACCAAATAGGAAATCCTGCTGAAAATCCTAACCAGAAAAAACCTAACACCTGTCTTCCTCAAGGGGTGCGCACACACCTCCTCTTAAAGAATTTAATTTTTCTTTTGAAAATGGGGTTCTGCAGAGAAAACCCTACGTCATATGTGAACATTCTGTTGTGAACAAAATATCTGTGACTACAAGAGTACAGAAAGTACAGAAAGATGGAATATGCTACATTATTTTCTCAGGAAGTTTCTAGAATAACCAGGAGGTATACATGGTTTGTAGGGCAAAAAAAGATGTCAGTTTTACCTCCAGTTACTCTTACACTTCACGAAAATTTAGTATTGTGACAAACACAGACTGAGAACTGCTGCCTACATGTGTGCCTTAATCTGTTGATAATCTTGGGTTACTTTTCAGATCTTACCTGGTTTAGCTGCTTCTGTCAATCTGTAAATAAAGGAATTAATATGGAGAATTCTTCTACCAGTCATGAAGATGTCACTTGTTCACTGACTAGCCGACAGATTTTCATGGCAAGTCTGCTCTGTCACTGGAATTTGTGCCTGTTGCCTAAGTGACCAGTAATCAACTTGAAGAATGAAAAAGAAGTTACAGAGGTGGCAAAGGACTGTGTCTAGAAATGAGAAATATTTGACAGTGAAAAAGCACATGTTTGTAGTGATGTTTGGTTGATTTTTCTAGAGAAAGCTGAAATCACAGAAGGCAGAGATCACTAAAGGGATCACTAAAACTCTTTTGCACATGGATTAACTTGTAATTCACTTACTTATGCATGTGGGAATACAGCTACTCAGACCAACTTCCTTCGGCAATAGTGTAGTTTATGCTTCTGCTCTTGTGTTTTAATAAAAGTCATGAGATTAAAAATCCTCCCTACAGACTGCCATCCCAGAGCTGAAATGTATGAAAAAGGATCATATATGGTACCTAGAAATCTCAGAGCCTGCATTTTTAGAAAAAAAATAAGAGATCAGTTGTAATGTGACATGGCTTCTCATGGGATATCCTAATCCTGCTCAGAAGAATTAGTTTACTTGACTCAATTGCTCCTTCGGGACTTAAAAATAATTCATGCTTAAGTGATACATATTTGCATGTTATTGAGAACAGTGTCATTTATGCTTTAAACTGTTCTGTAGTGTAAAACTCTAGTTGTGGAGAAAATTCTAATCACATTAGCATAGCCTTATACTAAGGCAGTAAATATTTTAGAGGAGAAGTAGTAAACTTCATTTTGTTTACTGTTTATACACATTGTGGTTCCAGGCTGTAATAATAAATATGGGTATTGCAGTTAGATTAAAAAATCATGAGGTTTAGAGGTTACAGCAAATCTCTGCTCATCAAGGTGCTTAAGTTTTTGTTCTCTCTTTTCCTGGCTAACCAAACTAGTCATGTTAATTATGCGGGACTCTGCCCTTTCACTTTTAAAGAAGCATCTCCATGCCTCCAGTGCTCTTCTTTGACTAGTGCTCGGCACGCGAGCAGTCCCATAGTTCTGTGTAACAAGAGAAACTACTCTGTGTGAGTGGAAGTGGTAGAGCAGGCCCTGAGAAATGGAAGAATATCATTACCTTTTATTGTCCTACTGCTGCTCTGACAGCTACAGATCTGAGCATTACTATGGGAGGCCCTGTGAAAAACAGATTGAGGGACACATAGAGCAGTGTATTTCATGAGAGACTGGGAAGAACAAGACAGAGGAGATAACCTCATTCTTTAGAGAAGATAAGACAGACTGTTCAAAACAATGTAGCATTATCTGCTTTAAGTAATGGATATTAACACACAAGTTAACAGGTATTGTTTACTGTAGGAAGCTTAATTACTCTTCAAAATGCATTCAATACAAAATTTCTCAAGCTGATTGTTTCAGCTAAATGTCAATGCACTATGTCCTAGCCACTTCAGTAGAAACTGCAATACAGTAGCCTAATATTCTTCTCTGTAAGTGACATGGGAGAAAAAATTATTTCATGAGCTACTGTTTTCTGTATCTGTGTCAATAACTTTCATGTAAACACACATTACGAATGATCAATGTGGCTTCCGCAGTGCTGAAGACAGTCAGCAGTTATAACTGCATGATGTACTTGGAGGAGTTGTGAGAAGACAAAGATTTAGAATGGATTCTGGATTCTGCAGCGGTTTATATTGATTTAAGCTTTCCTTGCTACAGACCCACTTTCCCCATCCTTCCAGACATCCTTTCACACCTCTTCTTCCCTTCAACCACCAGTGAGGCTTTGATCCCTCCTGCCTTTCATGATAGCAGCATCCCTTGCACCAGAGGTGCATGAATATGCAGCTGCTGAATAGCTCACACTGCAGAAGAGACATCACCATGTGTAAGGACAGGCAGAGAAGCACAGGAGAGGCAAGGCAGAGTAAGCAAAACCTATGTAAGGAAATACAGAGAAATACTAAGAACAAAGAAGATTCTAGGACAGATGACTGGGCTTGTGATACTGCCAGCAAAATAGGTCAGGTACCAGTCTGGAGCACTGGAGGTTGCTTCTATGGACTTCCAAGGAGATTCAAATGGGAAAATTTGTGTAGTATCTGATGCAGGTGGCACTGGTGACGGGAAGGAGGTCACAGAGAGGAACAGCGTGTGCTTGCTACTAAAGGTGGAAAACACGTGGCAGAAAGTAACATAGAAATGAGAGAACATTTCTGAGCCCCTTCTGCCCTGTTTTAGCTCAGTCCATTGCATATTTTCCAAGGTTTACAATTATTTCTAAGGAGAAGTCTTGTCTATTGTTTCTTGTCAGCTGTGTAGGTGACATATGTATATGTCATATAGCCTGTTATATTTTACATAATATAAATTTCTATTCTTTAAGGAATGGAAATCCATCCCCAGATCTTTTTCTGGCGTTATATGCAGGAACAGTTTTCCCACGAGGAGCTGCATCTGACTTTCATATATCATGCACTTGCAGTGTTGTTGATGGTAGAACATAAGCAAATTCAATCTATTCATGTCCAGTTTGGTTTTCTAAACATACTCACCTCTCAACACTTGACAAATCAAACAACAGGGTTCATCTTCATTTTTAATCATGACGTCTCAACAGACATGGCAGAAAATTAGTTGTTTATACTTCTGACCACTAGTACTGTGTGTGTAGCCAAATTACTACATTTATCAACAGTATCCTTATGCATATTGCACCTAATTATTATTAGGCATTCAGGATTATCGACATTTCTATGAACTCAGCTGCTCCAGATTCTGTTCCAATCACTTTTGGGAGAAAAGAGAAGAGTAAAAAAAAATTTTGAATGCAGTAGATGACTTTTGACACATCTATGTTGAACACATAGATTTTTACTTCAGACAGACACATTGCCAGTCTCTGTAAAAAAACCCTAATTGGTTTTCAGCTATGAACTGACCACATTAAAAGATCTGAATTTTAAAGAGGAATTCATATCATGAACAGGAGTCTGATAAAATGTAAACATTTTGATTTTCCAGAGTTTTATTCTTGTAACTGCTTTCAGCTGGGACTCATGGTTTTTGGGCATTAATCACCAGTGAAAACAAACAAGATATAACATGCTACTGCTTTGAGCTGTCTTAACTAAATCACTGAAATAGAGAAGTCTGAGAAATTAGAGGAGTTCAGGAAATTAGAGGAGTTTAGGAAATTAGAATTAAACACTTGGAAAATCTTTGTCTACCCTTGGTGAGAAAAAACCCCCAACCAAAATGATATCTTGAGTCATGCTACCACACCACTGGTATTAAGAACCAAAGTTAATCCTATTTGTGTCTGAAGTTTGTGGTGAGTATCTCACTAATGGGTAAGTTGAATGGCAAGATGTATTCTGAGGTGTGAGCTCCCAAAATTCTACACTCCCCACTTGTCTTCCTGCAAGAAATATATTTCAGTCTCTATATTGCTAAAAAGCAAACATATCTGGGAATTATCAGAACAACAGGCAACATGTACGTGTGAGAAAATTAATAGAATGTTGGCTTTGGAATCTGGCTGCGTTCTAATCTTCCTCAGAAGAAATAGTACAGCTCAACAAATTGTCTTTGCCAAGGGCCCTCCTCCCAGGTACCAGGTGACGTCCACTCAGATGATCTGACAAGTGATGAGAACCCCGTTAGAAGAAAATGGTTAGCAGGCAGTTTGCTCCCCAGGTCTGTCATCTGCCCAGCAAAGTTTGCAGTAATTGCAAAATACATTTCTGAAAGGGCTTCTTCCATTATGCTTGTCACAACTCTGACATGCTAAGTAAGACAAAGTCCAGGACAAACACGATGTACACCCTAAAGACAAAGATCTGTCCAGTTTTCCTCCAGCTACAAAGCACTGGCGACAATCTCAAATTCTCAGCAGTTGATACATACATGACACATCCTCCCATATCACAAACCCTAACAAGTCTGTCATTCTTACAGCAATTACAATGTTAGGTTAAAATAAAAGAAGGAATCCAGGACTGTGAGGCACGAACAAATGACAAACTAAAGAAATTTGGGGTTGGAAAACATGTCAAGAACTCTATTCGGAAATCAAAACAAAATTAATGTCTATGTTTTCATTACTTGTGACAACAGCCTTGCTACAGTTCAACAAACTGGCTGAAAACTCACTGCTGCCACCCGGTGTTATTCTGCTAGCACTGGCCTTCATTTACTGGGAGCAAGGACTGGACTTGGCACGCAACATTAGGAGTTCCAAAACAGGTGTGTACAGCCTCTAGTTGAAGAGGATAGAGGAAAAGACAATGGATGTACATATTTGTGTATGTACATATTGATTCCAGCTATCTAAGGCATTGTGTTGGGATGATCTTAAAAAAAATTGTGGGAAGCAAGAGGAAATAACTATGGTTGTTCAGTTACTGTTGATAAGAAGCTATCACCAGATAGACTATTTCATTTAATTGGGTATCACATGCCAGTATACTAAATCCCCATGAAATAAATGAAGAGCAGGTGACTAACAATAGCATACCTTTTTTTTCATTTAAATAATCCAGTTTCTTTCAAGTTTCATTTCATGAATTTTCTTCAGTGGTGCTGCTTTGCTAAGCAAAACCTAATGCATTTGTTACAGCTCAGGGAATGAGCTGCATGTTGAAAGCTAGATTGAGGAGGAAAGCATACTTTCATTATGATTTTCCAGGTGATCAGTAATATTCAGGAGTCTAACTTGCCTTGCGCTCCAAATTGATTGTTTTACCCAAGATAATTAAAACCTACATTCTCTGAGTGCAGCAGCTGCTTGCTAATGTCAATGTTTTGGCCAGAAGCCTTTTCTCAAGACAATTCACAATGCAGTATTGTTAATATGCTGTCCTGTGGGGAGAATGTTGTGATTGAGAGACTTCTGCTCATCAGACCATTCTCATTATTATCAGTTTTGCACTGGGTTATTCTTCTGTGACAGGTACGGTTTCATTTTGTTCAGAGGAAATAGAGTAAACATTGTTTTCTATCACATCCTCTTGAGAAGGAGCAATGTAGGAATATAAAAATAGGGAGGAGAAATTTAGCTTTGTAGGGCTTACTGGCCTTTTCTTGAATGAAATAATAGAGCTGTTTGACTGCTAGAACATAAGGCAGGTTGCAACAGAAACCTCCGTTATCCTTAGGAATGGCACAGGATGTAGATTGTGAATTAAAAAATAGCAAAATAATTTATATTGTGTATGATAACTCCAATTACCAGACTTTCCCAAGTCTGCCATCAAATTTGACAAAACCACAGCCAAAACAGGAGAAAAAGCTTGGGTGAGATTTCTCCAACTGGTCAAACCAAGCTGCTGCCTTCTAGCTCTTCCATCAGAATTGGTGAGTCTTCTTTCCTTGCACTAACCCCAATGGCTGGTCTGTCCTCTAGCAAGTCAATTCAGTTCACTGGGATGGTGAAAATCCACTGACTGCACTATTGCCTTTAGCATGGTGCACTGGCTCACAGAAGGGCTGGAAAAGCCTTGCAGATGGCAGAAAGAAAACAAATGGAGAGGGAAGGCAAGGGGCAAGTACTCTTGCTATAACATTCCCATCATGCATCTCATTGCTACCAATGCTTTGGTTACAAACAGCTTTAATAATTGTATGTTAGAATTTTTGAGACTACCCAAAGATGTCTTTATTAAACGCCAACAAGACATTTCTTCTGGAGAGGATGTTACAGAAGAATATACTGTCAATACAAACTTATATTTGGCTCTGGAATCTGAGCAGAGACTGACAGCCACACGAAAGAAAGAGAGACATCTTCACTGATGTTGGTGTGATTGAAGGTGATTATCAGCTCTCACAGCAGGGAACATGTTTAATTTTTCAGGAGGTATTTTGACCTTGCCAGATAAGAAATAACTCAAGGAAGAGATCTGCGTATGAAAGCTTACATAAGCATATCCACCCTTCCAGTTCCTGTATTGCAACAAGACAAGTTTACTCAGAGCTTCCATGTACCCAGGCAGCTCCTATGAAAATTGGCTGAAATCCAACATTCCTGTTAAGCTTTCAGTGACAAGCAAGTCAAGTCTTCTTTTGTGCTTTTCCTTCATCCCACGATTCTGAAAAGTGAATATTTGAATTAAGGCTCTAGTATTTCTGTAGAGAAGATAGCTTCAAAACAACATGAGTATGCAGGCAAGTCAATAAACATGCATGATAGAAAGTGAGAGCACTGACAACAGAGACAGGTTGAAAGAATAAGAAAAGATATTTTTAAATCTAAGTGTAGATGGTAAAATATGGATTAGTCTTATTACATTTATGTTGGAGTGTTATTCATAAATATCAGAATGTTGTACAAAAAAGTGTTTATTATCAGTTCTACCTTTTGTTTTACTAGGAAGAAACTGAGACCCAGAGGTCTATTTCTTTCCTGATACACCAGTGAATAGTGCTAACAGAGTGTGAATTCTGAAATCTGAGCACTTGAGATACTGAAGAAAATTTCTTGAAAAACTCCCATATTTCAACCCCTTCTGCATGAGTAGATCCTGGAGTTAACATGCTCCAGTTCTGTTTCCCTGTCCCATGTCCCAGCCTTCATTCATTTTGCAAGCCCTTTGTAATACTGTTTCCATAGGAGCTTTGAGTCTTCTAAAATAAAATGAAAGCTGCTTCTTTGTGGCAAGTTAGCTCTATCAGAGAAGGAAAAATCAACAGCTTGTTTAAACTGCCATTATTTAATTCAAATGTTATGACCAAACTTCTATTGCATTACAGTAGTATATCTGTGAAGATATAGTAAATTAATTAACAGTGAAGGAGAAAATAGTGTTAGCAGAGTTTGAGCATAAGCAGTAACCTCTTCTAAAATGCCTATTAACTAGTGCTTGATTGATAATAAATTATGATAGACCATGTAAGAAGTACTTGAATATCAAATGAGCTTAAAGGGATGCACAGGTAAGAAGTACCAAACTGATTCATACTAACAAGATACAAAGTCTTTGCAATGAAAGAATGATTCAAGGAACAATCTGAAATAATTTTTTAGTGCATTATCTTCGTGATCCATCCAAATTCATAAAAATTCAACAGGAAAAATCATGTCATCCTCTGCTAAAGGCTGGCATGTTAGATGTGATCAACAGTAATTCAAGGAGCCTTCTGCCTTTCTCACAAAAAATAAAGAATGTATCTATTTGGCAAACCCCATATCAAGTTGAAGAGACAAAATCCCTTGGACTAAAAGAAATAACCAAATAGATCACCACATTTGCATTGCAACAGAAACAACAATCGTGTCAGGACCCCAAACGGAAGGGTCAATGAACATTAAAAACATCTTTAAGCTTTACTTTGTGATTATCCATAGTTCTTCCAAATTCTGAGGCAGCACAAATGTCCATGTAACATTTCGATTCACCAGTAGAGGCCACCACACACTTCACAAAATTATCAGACAGCCTGGTCAATCAGTTCACACATTGTGGAGTCGAGTGAGAGCTCCAGGCTGGGTCCCGCAAGAGCCAGGCTGCTGTTCTCATACAGCAGAAATGCTTGCTTCTTCAGAGGCTATTTTTTTTTTCTCAAGTACTTCCCCCTCTGTCTTCTTTGTCCTATAACTCAAAATTCAAGCCCATACCAGTTCACTTTCATTCTCATCTCATTCTCATTCCTGTCTTCATGATTTGTTCCCTTGCATTTGCTGAAGTTTCCTTTAGCTTGGAAATCCACTGTGGGTGCAATATGACAAGGCTTGTTTGCATGGCATATCAATGTTCAGTGAGAAAGGTGGCAGTGCTTTCTCTTCAGATAGTGATATACATCAAAAACCCAGGGCCAAAACTATGGTTCATCTGCCTCACTCATCCTAGACACAAACTGGAGTTTTTAAGGTCCAGTAATAGAAAACTCTGTTTTCTAGTTTTGTTCATCACACAACCTCCAAAGAGATATTAACAGTGTTTCTTGATACAGTTTTCCAAATGTATGCACAGGTTATAAGCCATATCTGCACTGTATTCATAATACATACCAAAGATTATTTTCACACTTATTTCCATTACAGAGATATGTTTGCACATGTAGAAAGACTCTCTTTTCAAGGCTTATACCGGTACTAAATAAAGAAGCATTAAAGGAAAGGAAATGGCATTTTCAGGACAAATACAACCAAGATCTTTTAAATTTTCACTCTCAGTTGAAATTCATGCATTGAACTGCAAAAAAGCAGCCAGTTAACAAACACACTATCTCTAAAGTCCATCCTTACTGAGCCATTTTCTATATTCAGGGCATATTTGGTACTTCTCACTGACAAATACCGCACTGCTAATACACTCAACTGTATTTGCGAAGTTTAAAATGTAAAAATGCAGATGTGTCCAAAAGTCCAGTAGACGGTGAGACAGGGCCATTGATTCATTAAAAGATACTGTCAGGACCCCAGTAAGTTTGAAAGACATTCTGTAATCTGTTTAAATGCTCTTTCAGGAGAGAGATGTAAATATCTTGTTATCTGAAGTACACAACACACATAAAGGTGTGCAAGCATTATTATAAAGAGCAAAGTACATCTGTGATACTGAAATGATGGACAGGTGATGAAATGATGAAGAATTGAGTGGGGTAAGAATTAACAACAAATGATAAAGATGGTAGACAGTTCATTAATGCACTTTCTGAATAGAATTATTCATAATTTGAAGCCAAACCCATTTTATAATGTGCATCCCCTTAGTGAAATGAGGAAAGCACATCCAGCATTAGGCTTTCTGAGCCAATGTACAAAACATGAGGAATGTATTTTTTTTTCAGTAGGCAAAGAGCAGAATTATGTTGTCTCATTCAGAATGTGTCATGGGGTGAAACTAAAACTGGTCTTTGTTCCCTGGGCGAGCGGGGGCAGGGCCACCTGTTCCCGGGGCCCCGGCAGGAGGGAGGCGGGGCCGCCCTGTCCCCCTGGGCCATGATGGGCGGGGACGGGACTGGTCCCCAGCATGGCCGCATTCCCTGCCTGCAGTGTGGGTTCGGTGGGCCCCTCCCCCCACCATATCCACACGGGGCCGCGTGGTCGTCCTTGGAGCATGGCGTGGCCACAGATGCCGGTGCACAGCAGCCGCGCAGTGGTGGCGGCC
>VYZS01026399.1:0-11423 GCA_013400695.1 Neodrepanis coruscans | reverse complement strand
AAAAAAAAAAGCAAACATTTTCAGTATTGAAGAGCTAGAAACAGAATCTGGAAAGATATATCATACTGGCAGCATCAAGGGAATTAATCTCCAGATGACATTTTCCTTCTTGTCCTCATTTCTCTTCATTACCTATGTCACCATTATATTTCACCATTGTATAACACTCTAATATCCATATTGTTACAGTCTGACAAAAAGCATGAGAGTAATAATACAAGAGAGGAGAGAGCTCACAAGCATTATATCCAGTTCTTAACATCTTCCTTTTCTCTTTCGGGGATATATTTTAAAACACACATAGCATATAGCACTTCTTCCTCCATGATTCAGTTCCTTCTTCCCCAGATATGAGTTTCCCCAGAACATACAATCTGTAACAACATTTTTCCTTCGTCAGGCTTTCTTTAGCATCAGAAAGGCTTCTACATGTACATCTCCCCTCTGTGGCCAAGTAAGAGATGCAGAGCTCAGCTGTGAAAGCACAAACAGACAACAGGTGTTTTCTTTCTTAAAGCCACATCTCACGAGCACTCAACCCTCCTTTAACACCAGAAACACAGACAAGTGCTCTATGAGCCTTTAAAAATTACTTCCCAGGTATAATAAGAATTACTTGCCCAGGTATAACGTTTTGTCATGAGGATTGTCTATTCCCCTGAGTTCTGAAAAATTACAGTTAGCGGGAGACCACCCTTGGTTCTTGCTCTCTAAACAAGATGCTCTTGTCATGGCCTTTCCAACTACTCAATTTGAATTCTGCTCAGCTGAGGCAGAAAACAGACAGAGAGAAATGGCTGTCAGTTGATGCCCAAGCCATGCCACCTGCCCACCATCTTCCCACTTCATTGTGATTTGTCACTTATTTTCCTTGTAAATCCAAATCTTCTATTTCTTCTCCCACAACTTCTACTTGCCTGTGAGTTTGAGTCTGTACTTTTGAAAAGAATAAATCCACAAATGGCTTTATTTCAGCTGTCAGAGCTTTTATTGTGAAATATAAAAAAAAGTTCCAGAGGAGTACTTTTTTCCTTCTTTATAATGTGAGACAAAGCTGGAATGAAACTTATCTCACCCACTGGAAGACAGAGCCCACACACTCATAATAATTCATTAAATCATCAATCATACTTTCCTGAGAGAATCTATGGCCTTCTAGCCATTGAAGCACATATCCACCTCTCATCTGCTTGGATAAGTCTCCTTCACAGATTCATGGAATAATTTGGGCAGGAAAGTATGCCAGAGGTCACCTGGACCGCCACAACCTGGAGCCCAAAGAGAGGCTTTTTCAGGGCTAGCAACAGAGGATCATAAAGCTTTCTGAAGCAACAGGGAACCGTCGACCCTGCTGGAGATCTTACTGATCATGGAAGCATGTTGCACACTTGACATTGAAAGGAAGAGACACAAAGGCAATACCAGATATGTCAGGAGAGAATGACAACAGGAGGAAGCCAAATTGCAGGAAATAACACTTTCCTTCTGTAACCAAATCCAATCATAAAATGCAATAAATGCAGGATACTTTAAACTATCCTACCTCCTGGCCTGTCTGTTGCCAAATGCATCATCATCATCATCATCATCATCATTGTATGTGATTGTTATAAAAAGAAGTTCTCATTTCTTGTAAGGAGGTTACTGCCTTCATCAAGAGCTGAGTGCCTCATTAAGTCCCAGGATGAGACATTTAGTTGGGTCTTCACAGAGAGCACAGAAAGGGCTAAAGCTGGTAGATTCAATATCAGCTGTTGCAAATTAGTGAGGATCCAGCTGAGGATCCAACTCGTAAGACTTGGATCCCACAGGCAGTGGGAAATCACTATGTTAGACCCAGTGCAGCTGAAAAGAGAAATTACAAAACAAGAAAGCATATCAAGGGATCAAAAAGTCTTTAAAACCAATACAAATATTTATCCAGTTTGACTAACCCCATTTTGCTCCAGCAATGAAGTGAGCCACACACACTTCACATATTTAAACAGCTTGAATATTATTTGTACCTAAGTGATTGGGTAGATACTCTCTAATTTTCTTTTACAAGGCCAGAATTAAACTCCCTGGCTTTCTGAGCCAGACAGCAGTCAGGGTTCTTGCAAGAAGTATAGCTTTGTGTTTTAACTCTAGCCATAAAGCAAGCCCCAGGCAGCAACTTGTTCATTCCCACACAAGTGGGATTGGGGAAAGAATCGGAAGGGAAAAAGCTAGAAAACTCATGTATTGAGATAAAGACAGTTTAATAGTAAAAGTAAAACCTACACACTCAAAACAAGGAATTCACTGCTTCTCATGGGCAGGCAGGTCTTCAGCTAATTCTGAGAGAGCAGGCCCCCATCACACATGTTTCCTTGGGAAGACAGATGTCATCACTCCAAATATCCTCTCCTTCCTCTCACTTTATATACAGTGCATGATGCCATATAGTATGGAACATGTCTTTAGTCAGTTTGGGTCAGCTGTCTTGGCTGTGTCTTCTCCCAACCATCCATGCAACCCCAGCCTGCCCACCAGCGTGGTAGTACAAAAAACAGAAAACACCTTGGCCAGCAACAGCAAAAACATCTCTGTATTATCAACCCCGTGTTCAGCAACACAGCCCCAATACTAGGCACTGTGAAGAAAATCAACTCTACCCTAGCCAAAACCAGCACAACAGAGAAAGGAATAAGAAGATTAACAGAGTCCCTTATCCACATCCATGCTGTTCCCTCATGTCAGCTGATTTGAATGCAACTTTATGCAGAAGATGATGTCACTGATAGAATTACAAACAGATTGTCTGCTTTGTTCTAACTGCTATTTTAGTGCCAAACAGAAATACAGGCTTCTTCCCCTGGCCTTTGAAGATCATAAAGATGTTGTTTATGCAGCTGAAACTCACAGAGATTGCCAGTGTTTCAGCAGTGAAGCTATTTAGGAGAACAACACAGTGTTTCCATCCAAGTTGCATTCCATATATCCATACTGTAAAGTAGATATTGGCCTACAGTACTGTGGGTTCCTGCAGCAGCAGTCTGTAGGACAGGTTCCTGCTGGTAAGGCATTCCACCAGCCACCTCACCACAGTCAATAGGGGACTTGTAAGGACTTGCTGATTGCACTGAGTACCCAGGTAAACTCAAAAGAGTTTTGGTTGGCAGAAACTGCTGTGTTAATGACTCCTCTGAAACCTATGGATCAACTCACCTTCTAGTAGGTCTGTTGATACTGGTATTTACTTTTCCTTTAGGGTTATCTATTTTGGATCCACAGACTTCCCCTGTTCAGTTAACAGGCAGTCTGTCTCCCTGTTTCTTTTATTTAAAGAGTGCTGGTGGCTCTTTAAGCAGTATTTTAAGATGGCCAATTCACAGCCAAGAAGGGGCTTGGCTGTTGCAGGGAAAAGTCAGGTGAGTAAGTGGTTAAATAGGCTGACTGGAATACAATAATTGTGCATGGGGGAAACAATTTATTAAAATCTTTCTTTCCAAAGGTGCTTACCAAAACATTTCAGCTTGTCTGAATTTTCTCCTCTCCCCCTGAGCCACTTGTTGCTTCTAAACTCAGTTCCTTTCACCTTTCTACCAAGGCAAAGGTGTGCAGTATCATAGAGCCACAGAATATTCTGACTTGGAAGGGACCCACAAAGGATCATCAAAGTCCAAACCCTGGCTGGACTCCATAGCAGGTGGAGGGGGACCCCCAAAAACCCTTGATGCTTCTTTCTACCTTCATCTCCCTGGCACCTGTCTGGGGAATGGAAAGACAAGTCTGAGGGCAGAGATCAAGTGGCAGCAGCAGTGCAGACCTCAGATGAGCCCACTCTCTCATTCCTGCTCTCTATTTGCAACAACAAAGTAGGGAAAGGTGTGTGGGGACAGGGGATAGAGCACAACTTCATTTTTCCAAACAGCTCTCCTTGGGCTTTTGTTTTTATTGAATGATGATGAGGAACATTAATGGGAAACTCTTTCTTTAAAAAAAAAAAAAAAAAGCTACACCACAACCACTATTTTAAAAGTGCAACATTCTCATCAGTTTTCCAAGATGGATTGTGTTAATTTGTGGCATTCTGAGACACACTAGAAGAAAGCAAAACTTTCATAAAATGAGCTCTTCCCATGAAACACCTAATTTCTGAAGAGGTGGCATCTCCTAATGGAAAACACTAAAAGGAATACCCCAAGAAGCTCCACTGCTTTCTGCTTCTTATGGGCACTCATTATGGACCTTCCTTATGGACTTCATTTAGAGAAGCCTTAAGGCTCCTATTTGCTTTGGAAAACCATCTCCATACACAGCGTCCTGTGCTTTAAGAAATAGAGCTGTAGCTTCTGTTCACCCAGATCCTCTTCACTACCCTTGAATTTCTTGGGTGATATATCAGTGTTAAAATGTTTGAGGTGTAATCTACATCTATTGAAGTCCAAGGAAATACTGATTTTGATGATTTTTGTCCAAGTTCAGTTCTTTATTTACCTTCCAATTCAGTTGTTACTTTTTCATTAAATGTTTTTATTGTATTGACATTAAAATATTTTTGAAAGATTTATAAACTTGTTGTGGCCATGATGTTGCCTCCACAATGTATCAATACAATAGTGTGAGAACAGGAGAACATTTACTTTTATGGTGATGGATTTCTTTATACAAATCTAGTGAATAAAGTTCTATTTATTTTATATGTAAACAAGAAAATAATACAAAAATAATCAAGAAAAATTTGTTCTACTTATTCAACATCATTCGGAGCTACCTTTTATGTCTTTTCAGACGAAATTTAAATGTGAATTTTGTTACTTAAAATATTAATTTGGTCTACAACCACAAACAAGATAAATAATTTTTAGTATATTAAATCTGAAGTACTTGAGCACCTCTTCTAACTTACTGGGGACAAGCAGTTTCACTGGCATGCACAGAAGTTTTATGGGAACAGAATTCTCTAGACATCTACAATCAGCACCACAGTCAAAATTAAAAACAAGACATAATTTTGAAGTCCTTCAGGGATTGACACTACTGTCTTGGTTCACAGGCTGGGCTAGCCTGGTGTAAGCGATGCCCAAGGAGTAGTCTGTATTCTTACTCCATGAACAGGATTTCTGGAAACACATCTGCTCTTTGCCTGGTGCTCAACTGAGCCATTCTATAATTCCTTCAAAGATGCATGGCTCTGTACCTTGTGAAGGCTTCATGGTATTGAGGGATGCTGCTAGAATACTATCACTGGCTGAGAGGTTTATCTTGCACACTCCTGTCAGTAAGAGAGGATGCCAGCCTCAGGCATACTTATCCAGACCTATGCATTAGAACAAGTGGAAAAGTCCCATTAAAAGTGAATCATGGGCTGTATGTGAAGTTAGTAGTAAAGACAACATAAGCACTGAAGAGAAGCCAAAGTTCATGCTGCGCTGATATCAGGCTGTCACCTCATCACAAAGGGGTCAGGGGAATGACATGTAAACCACTATGCAGGTGGATGAACAGAAGGCCCATAGTTTAAGGTAAATACATCATCACATCTACCTATATGCAAAATGATGGTGCTGACTGAAAACATGCCATACTTAGGGGCTTACACAACCCTTCCATGTCAGAGGGAGAAATACCTTGGAAAGAGAGGGCTTAGCTAAAGTTTTTAGAGATTTAACTGCAACTACTGATGACATAACTGACTTTTTCACTGAAGTAATTACATAAACCTGGTCATAAACTGGAAGATGGAAGGTGGAAGATGCCTCCTTAGATGTCAAGTCAAAGATCCAACTCTTCCAACATCTACAGGCTCAGTAAGCAGTGAAGTCATCAGTATTGGGGTTGTCACATTGCAGTGCTCATGCTTCCAGGGCAGAGCCAAGGCCATCAACCCCAATGAGTGAAGTGGAAGGTGCTTTAGGGCTTCTCCTGGTTTGTGATGTGCAAAAAGAGCAGACAAAATACCAGGAGGCTATGGCTAGTTGTCCTGCAGGCAGGTAGCTACTCTCCTGGTGCAGCTCTGCTGCTGACCCCATGAGCAGAAGTCCTGCCCCAGAAAGCTCAGCCCACACGGCTGCAGCAGGCTCAAAGAAGAGGATAGTCAGTACTGGGCTATCCTGACACACTCCACAGACACTTTTTACCGCAGTTATACCCCTTGTTAAGTGTTTGCACAATGCTAGGTGCTCCCAAGCAACATCCAAAGTTAGAGTTCTGTCTATCTTCTACATCCGACATATGCCATTAGATGCTGTGCTTGCTCATGGTATGGGATGTCATCCTCTGCCCTTGAGGCAGATACAGTTTCCTATGTGATGCAGCACCTGGACTAGCAAATATCTCACCTTTTTATAGGAATGTAATAAAACTTCATAATCCAATAATAAATAAGCAAAGGATATTTTTTGATCTCAATTCCAATCTAAAACCTCTCCAAGATGCTGGGTTGAAGGAAGCAGTGCCTCAAGTTCTTCAAGTGTAAAAACATTAAGAGTGCCCCAGCTTTTGCCTCTAATTTCTTTAACAACCTTAGCCAGCACTTTGTATCTGAAATTTGCTGGCTGCTGGATAGTGTGTTTCTGAGATTGCAAAGCCATAGAACTTTCTGAGTAAAACCTCATGTAAACTGTAGCATGATTTTCAGAGGAAAAAAAATCTTGTTTTGATTAAATAAATCATCAGTGGATTGCTACTGCTCAAAGAGATCACCACAAAGGTGAGTTACTGATAAAAAATGAATTTAGGCTCACTTTTGCTTCTAGCTGTCAGCTTATACATCTTTAGTGGATGCTTTAAAATACTGAGAGAAATGTTTCCTTAGCCACGCTCCAGAAAGTGTAAATGAGACCACATTCAGTCTTTCAATTTTTCCTGTTTTTTTCTCTTATTTCTAGGCTATTTATTAGTATGTTTCTTACACAAGGGATACTGAAACTACTACTACCTCAATATTTATTTTCCACAATAAACTTTGCAGAAACATGAATGGACACTGTCATTTTCTTGAGACCTACAGGGAGATCACTATCTATTCTTTAATATTTTGATTTATTTTAGAAGATACAGTATTATGACTTTTTGATTCTGCTTCTCTATTTGAATTTCCTTGTACTCGGAGGAGCTATCTGTATATGGAGAATCTTTCCACTCTGCTTTCTCATTCCATTACTAATATTATTTGACATTTACATGAAATGATTTTTAAACTTCATTTTTTTCTTCATGACTTCCTTACAAACACTCTCACTTGAAGAAAAATATTTACCTTGTGCATGACAGTGTTTGTAATGTATCAAATGAAGGGATAATTATTTGGGGCTCCTGTATCCAGAGCCCTGTCACATAAAAGAACATATTAGTGTGGATTTTCTATTTTTACTGGTAGAAAAACATAATGATTTTTAACCAATGTTGAGCTTTCATTCACAGATTAGGATTTTATTTTCCCCTGAAATAGAAATCAAAGTAAATCAAAGCTAAAGCTCCTGAGAAAGCCTGCTCACAAAAGAGCTCCATCTTCTCTGCAGAAATTGCTCTGTTTCACCCTTAGTCTGGCCGGTCACTGAGGGTGGCTCTCACTTCAGAATCATATTTTATTAGTTCCTTCAGAAGAAAATATCCTGAAATTATAAAAAGAATGATGCTATGCTGTACTGAAGCAGCAGGCAAAAATACCTGAGAAATTGTGTTGGCAGCATTACAGAATTTATATAAAAAATTAAAGAAAAAATAATTCTGACTTCCAGCTTAAATCGCTACAATTTTTATTATGAAAACTCACACTACAAAATATAAAAAGTATACTAAATTCTAGAAAAATCATACAGCATTAAGACAGAGCAAGAAATTTCAATTTTATGTGATATTTAGTGCAGTCGTACTATATGACATTTAGGTTCTGTTTCTTAATATTGCTTAATATTCCAACTTCAGACATTGCAGCTTGGAGAGAAACACCAGTTTAAAAACAGAATTGTGTAAAAGAAGCAGGAATGCAATAAGTTTTTTTCCTGAGAATTGAGTTTTTGTCTATTGCTCTCCCCAACAAATGTGGCTCTGTGAAAGCTCCCCTGGATCATGCTACCACTGACTGGTCATCTCAGGTTGAAAGACACACCACCTACCATCTTTCTGTTTGTCTGCTGCAGTTATGAGTACAGGTCTTTCTATGTTTGGACTAACAGATGAACAATAGAAGTTTCAATAGGATTTGGGGAAAACGTTTTAGCATTTGATTTTTTTTCTTCTCTTCTCTATTTCTTACTTTTTTTCTCTTTTTTCTAGCTTCCCAATCATTTCATACCATATCATACAGTTAAAACTTTTTGGGGAATATTGGTGTCTGCTCAGAAAAATTTGTTTCAGGTCAAACAGAAATTTCACTTGGTCTGTCCTTGAAATTATTATGCATTTGATTTCCAGTATCACCTGAGCAGGCCATACTAATCTCTGTGTCTAGAAAAATTCCAGTATTATCTTAATTATATGTTACAAATAAAATTTAAAGAGCATATCTGGAAACAAAAATTCAAAATTTGCAGTTTATTATTTGAATATAACAGGTATCTTTGTTCCTCGTTTTCTAATATCTGACTATAATAAGATTTGACCTGGCAAAGTACTTAATATGTTTTAGCAGGACAGACCTCACATTTAAAATTGAACTTATGCTAAATTGCTCTGCTGGGCTCTGAATCATATTAAAATAAGCCCAAAATATTAATGTAATGCTTTATGTATCTTTCCTCTGTGCTTAACCTGATTATTACAGGAATATATTTTTCATATTAAGAAACTATGATTCAGGACCAAAGTTATTTCTTCTGCCTTGTTCATTCCAATTTTCAACCTGTAGTTCTCACTTCATGATAGAAAAAACTTGATCATATATTCTAAGCAAAAAAAAGTCACACTAAACTGCTCTTTCTTTTTTCAAAATTTTACAAGAGGAAGAAATAATGTGTGTTACAGAGTATAACTGAGCAAGAGACAGAATGTTTAGACAGATAAGTAACAGCTGGAGAATAAATTTGTGTGTTTGTATCAACTTTTATTCCATTAAACAACTGCAGTTACAGGTATTTCTATTCTTTCTCTGTGAATGATGTTCCAGAACTGTGAGGAAATTGTTCTTTCTTGACATTTTGAATGGTTATTTGATTTGCTACCTTGGGGCACTGGTGCCAGTGTGATGCTGCAGTAGTGGCCCCAGGCAGGGATCAGTACAAATCCTGTTCAGCTTGTTTGCCCAGAGATAACACTCATTAAAGAATTCAGTTGGTTGCATTGGTCACTTTTGGTATTTTCCTGCACGTCTGTCCCTGACAGGGGTTGGGGACAAATCAGTCTGTGAACAGTGAACTGAATGTGCTGTGGCTGTCATACACTGCCCATGCAGAGCAGACATATTCAGTGCATGAAGATCTCCATCTAATTGGATCTGGTTTTCCAGAACATCCATTTCTCCATTGATCTTAGTAGTCCTTATTGTCATAACATTTTAGCATCACCTTCTAAAGCTTATTAGCAATGAAATTGCTGAAATAATGAAATAATCCTAGCAGGACCCGTTCATTCTGCCACTGCTGGGGAAGGAAGCACAGTACTCCCTTGATCGCATTTTTCTGATGGAAATGCAGAAACGCTTTGAAGAAGATGTGGTTTGACTCAATGTAGGTATCTGTGATGGACGTGTACAGGCTATCAGTTGGGGAATGTTGTCAATGGATTTTTTTAAGAAGACACAAAATTTTCTCAACTTTTTATTCTTACAGATTTTCCTAAAGACAAGGAGTCACTTCAAGCAAATTGAAGAATAGGTTTGTTGGTTTGTTTTGAAATGTTTCATGTAAGATAACTCTGACTAGCTCTGATAGCACTACATAGCCTTCTGTTTCTTCTAGAAGCTAGATCCTGCATGTGATACCACAGTTGGGAATGATGCAGATGGGATAAGAAAGCTCCGTCCACTGTACACAGCTGTCATTAGCTATAGCTGACTGTGCTCCATAGCACATCTAATGGGAGAGACAAAGCCGCTGCAGCGATGCTTCACTTGGTATCACATATAGAGTAATCACACACTGAAATACTGAAGCACTGGCATAGATCTCACCAATCATTTTTGGTTGTTTCAGAGGGCTCAATACTTTACAAGAAGAATCAAGTCCTAGAGCATAAAGATTTCATAGAAGAAAAAAGTTACAGTTCCAGAAACCCATTTTACATTGCAATATCCTCTAAGCTGAGCCTAGACACAGTTCATAAATGAGATCTACAGGTATCATCTCTTGGTTTTGTTCCTGTTTCTGATGCCTGCTATCACTACCAAGGAGACAGAAAGAAATTATTCAAATTTCCCTGTAACTCACAAACTTTAAACAGTTAATGAGAAGAAGCATTGGGAAAATATCAGAGACAGATGTTCAAGTCCATTGCAAGATGCAGTATAGAAAATTCCTGTTCCATTTCAAGCTTCACATTGTAGTGGCCAGCAAAAAAACTACTTTTTTGAGCAGGATTTACCTTATGCTTATAGAAGAGTGTCAACACTAAAAGTATCCACAGAAGACATCTGAAATAATTTGCCACTTGGGAAAATTCAGAATTAAGAATTTATGCCCTTAATAAAGGCTGCACTTTGATGAAATCTAAATCAAATACATATTTTTAAAACTTTGTTTCCTCTGTGTGTGTGTGTGTATGAATTCTTTTTGCTTGTAACAGTGAATCTGGGATGACAAGTTAGCTATAAGATACCTTGCATCAAAGATGTCTGATAGTCATTCAGGAAAATACAGCAGCATTAATTTTATAATAAACTCGGTACATTGTGCAGCTTAGCAAACAAGCAGCAGACCTGTAGGGCCAATATAATTGCATGGATTCTAATTAATATAAAAATGAATAGAAGAATCCCTCATGAATACATTTTTTTCTTCTGTCATGTCCTGTTCTGCCAATACTTTTCTTCTGCAAAATATATTTGTTATAACAGCACCATTAAGCAACCTTCTGAAATCAATTCCAGCACTCAAATTAACATAACACACTTGTCCAAAAAAAGGTTTTACCCTTCCAGTAGGCTTAATTCATATTTGATTTCATCAAGAGTAATAGATACATCAATCAGTTGACATTTTAGGTACCTTATGCTGTTTAGATTTTTAATCTCAGAAATACTTGACTGAAACATCTAATAATTTTGTGTGTGCTCACATCCACACTTCAGGAATAATATATATCACATGTTTAAAGTCTCTCTGTTTCATAGAACTAAAAAGAACTTCCCCCAGATAACAAATAGGACCAGAGGAAATTACCTCAAGTTGTGTCATCCCTGGCTTAGACTGGACTTTAGGAGAAATGTCTTCAGTGAAAAGGTTGTCAAGACCTGGAACAGACTGCCCAGAGAAGTGATAGGAGTCACCATCCTTGTAGGTATTTAAAAAACATGTGGATGT
>VYZS01026398.1:0-37559 GCA_013400695.1 Neodrepanis coruscans | reverse complement strand
TTGTGGTAAAACCACGACAGGGCTGAGGACACCATGTCAGCACAAAGCAAGCTTATTCTCTCTCCTCCCCTCCAAGCATTTTCCCAAAATGCTTCAATTCCACCTGGGGGAAAAGCAAAAGAAACAGCAACAGAGCACACAATGCTAGACTACATGACAGACCTAAGCATTCTTTGGCACAACAAAGCCTTATCATTAACAATTTGTAATTGATTTTGTTCTTATGAATGGAAAACTTGGCTGAGGAAATGCAAGTGTTAGGTACCATAATGAACAAAAAAGACAAGAAGTACCTTAAAACCTGTAGCCACACTGCTCTTCCAGAGTGGTCCTGGGGCTGGCCAGAAGCCACCTACTCAAGGGCACCTCATAAGCAACACTACAAGTTCGTGGAGGCTACCCTTCCTTTCCCTGCCATGCACTACCATCATTATCAGGACATATCTCTCTGCTTGGAAAATCTCTCTTAAGGCAGCAACCGAGACATGATGCAATGCCAGTGGTGATGAAGGCTGGGCACCTCTGCTGTGGAATTTTTGGAGGGCAACAGGTCCCTGCACAGCCCAGATTTCTGGTGAGAAAGTATGCAGCAAGGACGATTTGAACTTGGTGCAAGAAGGAGAAATGTTAAACAGAAGAAGAAAACAAGTCCAGAAAATGCAGGTGGAACAAACCAACCACAACTCGCTGAGTGATGAAGAGTGTGTGACCAATTAAAACAGATAGACAGTGTGTGCATAAGCTTAGTTAACCAATGACAATAAAGTAAGAAGCGTGTACCAATGATAATAGAGTAAGAAGCGTATGAACAGTTAGAAACTGTATAAAATGAGTCTGATGCTTTTCAGTAAACGGCTTCACTTGATCATATTGGTCATCATGGCGTGATGACCCTGGAAATCCTCCGCACACCTCTACACTGCTCTCAGTCAGCAGTGCGAGGCAGCAGCATATCACACCCCCAGCAGCTCAGCCCCCCGTCAGATACACTCAACAAAGGTGACAAAACAATTACAAGGAACAACAAAGAAAAGGCACAAGCAGAGGAAGAGGGAGGGAGGAGAGCTGGCAGGCAGCTCCCAGAGGACAATATGATTCAGTAAGTCCCAACAACACCAATCAAGAACCGCAGATTTTAATTTTCACTATAATTAACTTTATCCAAACAAGCAGCAAGCTGACTGGCTTTCTTTGGGAGTCTTCTGGCAATTTAATGTGTCTTTAAAAGGACTTGGCACTTCTAGAGGAAGAGGAGAGGGAGCATAAGATTGATGCAGTGCCAAGCATTTACTCCCACTAATGAAAAGGGATTGCCAAGGATGTTTGATCATATATTGTACCCTATTCACTAGGTGCTACTCAAAAGGAAGTACTGCAGTGTTCTCAAAACTGTCAGCAAAATAATTTACTTTCCAACATGTGTGTAGCATGTAGTGCAAAGCGAATGGCACAGGTATTTAAAATTACATCTGCAGCATGTAAAAAGGTAATGCAGCATGAAATCAGTCTCACTCAGACTGATGCAAAGGAAATTACAATCTCTGCATTTCTGGGCAGGCTTTGGCTAATAGATTTCCATGATGCCCTGATGAGCTGGTGCAAGGAAGGACTTTGTTCATTCAGACCTTTATTTGAGAAGGGGATGTGTTGCACCCCTTACTAAATGACTTGCTGTGACTTCCTTGGTCATCTCAGAGGTCATCCCAGAGCTTGGGTTGGAGCTGAGACCTCTGGGACGGGGTGTGAATTGGTGCTTGAAATAATTTTACAGAAACACTTGGCCATAGGCATACCAGTTAAAAGACACATATTTCTTGACAGTTGGTACTTTGTGTTGGCTGGCTTTGACTATGGTCTCACTCCATACCTTATTTAAGCACACAGAATAATTTCTTAGAGGTTTTCAGAGGTACTTAACCCTTCCATGTGAGTAGATGGTAATTTTGATGAAATTTAGACCACCCAAATGTACTAAATTTTCCTAAGTTATTTTTAAAAACCTGCTTTTCTTTCTGCTCATGTTTCTTTACTGTTCTAGCAGACTTAATGGAAAAAAAGACATGATGAATAACTGTGCACAAGCACGTTTATGCTAGGAGCTTTGCACAGGACCAGCAGGCCAGGATTAGATTCCTGCTTCTAACACTTTTTTAAGTGCTACCAGCATGGTGTTAAGAGGTTGCACATCTCAAAGGTGACATGAGTGGAGGAGGACTGGCAATTTGAGAGGAGTGGCTGAGAAGCATCAATGCCTTGGTGTGTAATAATAGCCTTTCAACGTAGTTAAAATTTGTTTTTCAACACTCTTGCAACAGCCTTAGAGCTGATGGGTCACACAGTCCATTACTGTCTGATGCATTTCTCCCCTGGAGATACCCCAGTGTTGTCTGCTCTCTAAAGGGGATTACATCGTGGAAGATGTTTCTCTTTGAATGAAATTTAGTTTTTGTGAGGTCAAGATCTTGAAGAAGATCCTGCAGTATCTTCTTCTGGTACCAAAACATAGCCCCCAGCATAATAACCATGCACCAGCTGCCTGGGCTCTTGATATTTCTGTTGAGCCTGGTATTAATTCTTCTCTGAGGATGGCGTTCAGGTGAACTCTCATGGCATTTCCGCTCAAGCATCCCGGTGTCAGTGCATGACCTGACTGCAGCAAGCCATGCCCTCAGGGGTAAATGTTGTGTTGGAAACATAAGCTGTTCTTCTGCTCCTTCTAAAGGCTGGAATGAGACTTTCTACAGATATGGTGCTTTCCTACAACAGTCCAAATAAAAGGGAGATGGGGTGACCAGAAGGGTGAAAGTCACTGAATACAGCTAAACTCATAAACTGGGGCTTGGGAATATCATATAATCATAGGATTGTTAGGGTTGAAAAAACCCTCTAAGATCAAATCCAACTGTCACCTTGGCACCACCACATGTTCACCACTAAACCATGCCCTCAAGTGACATATCCACAAATTTTTTGAACACTCCTAGGGAAAGTGACTTCATCACTTCCCTGGAAAACCTGTTCCAGCGCTTGACAACCCCTTCTGTGAAGAATTTTTTCCTGATATCCAATCCAAACCTTCCTTGGAACAACCTGAGGATATTTCCTATTGTTCTGTCACTTTTAAATAGGAGGAAAGATCAACCCCTACCCCACTACAACTTCTACAACAATTGTAGAGAATGATAAGGTCTCCCCTGAGCCTCCTTTTCTCCAGGCTAAACAACCTCAGCTCCCTCAGCTGCTCCAGACTCTTCATCAGCTTCATTGCCCTTATTTAGACACAGTCCCTATGCCAAGTGCCATGGAGCAGCCTGCAGCTGCCGAATGCCCTGCCCACGTTAAAAGATGGGCAGTTATATGCAAAATGGTAAATAATGTATGAAATGGTCCAGTTCACAAATCATGCCCAGTAATCCCAGAGGCAGATATGGAGCTGGCACAGACTAGCAGTGTGCCTGAGAAGTCTTCAACAGGATAACCAATAATAGCCAATATCCACGAGTGTTTCTGGGCACTGGTTGGTTTACTGCTGTAAATGTAGTCACTGTCCCACCCTGCTGAAACCATATTTCATCATAAATATCTTTACTGATTTTTCTGCCTTCTCCCAAAACTTTAGCAATAAACAAGCCAGTTCACCACCTGTTATGAGGACTGCTAGACCTGCAAGGATTAACATTTTAAAAAAGTAACAGAGTGTGGCTAAGATGAAACGATGCATGATCAAATACACAAGAAATGCCAGAAGTGCAGAGGGGAGGAAAGTTACCAGAATATTAAACCTGCCATGTAGTAGGCTGCATCAGTCATGATACAGTTTTGTGGGGGGTGCTGCATTCCCATGTCTCAATGTAAATTGCCTGACAGCACAACTGATGCCAAGTATCAGGGGGAAGGAGAAATCTCAAACCTCAACCTCTAGGTATGTTGTGTCAGGTGTCTCTGCATGCCCTGTTTGGCTCCTTCCTTCCAGCCAGCTGCCTATAACATGAGTCTCAGCATTGGGCTGCTTCAGCTACTTGGAAACAGTTTGTAGGATGCTCAAACTGCTTAAACCTGGAAAAATGATCTTTGAAATCAGTGGAATCCTGAGGGTTTCACGTTTAAAAAGAGAGTATTCCTTTGGATGGACCCATATGCCACTCACTCTCCCTAGATCCACATTCTTTATTCCCTAATACAAGCGGCCACATATGCTCATCTATACTGAGAGCTTCATGGCGGGAAGTCAGGCCTCTTTATTGCTCAATAATATCTTACTTAGCAGCAAGCTTTGCTGAGTTCAGGGGCTTTATCCCAGAGTAAATCACTAATTAAAAACAACATGAATATAGGGAAATCTAACCCCATTGCTCTACTCTATTTTACAGTTTATTAACTTAGCTTTGTTTTGTAGTAAAATCTAAGGATTAACTCTTTTTGTTTGTCTGCTTTTGGGTGGGTTTTTTACTTAAAAGCAGAGCATTTCTTGAGAAATCACTGACTGAACACAGCCTTGTTCTCCTGTGAGAATCTGATAACAAGATGAATGCCTGGGCTGCTTTGAAATGGACAGATCAATATTACAATATGAAAGTGAGAAAATGATTTAGGATTAGAGGTGGCATGTTTGGTTCTGTTTTCACACAGGACATAAATCAGGCATTATACCACTAGAGTCAATGCCAGTGCCCTGGGGTAAATCTATTAACACAATCCTGAATCAAACCAAATAATTTTCATGGTGGTGGAAAGTGAGGAATGATGGTTAAGTGGAACAACATAGAAAATGAAATAATTTATGGGTCTATTACAGACTGTTGAAAGAAAAAGTCCAACTTCCACTTGCTTGAAATGGAGATGTTCTGAATATGTGGTGCGAGGAGGGGAGAGGGTGATGGAACGGATTTGTGCGTTTATTCCTAAAATTGGCTGAAGCACAACACCACTGTAAGTGCATGTTAAACAACCAACATACCATGGGGCAAAAAAACGTAATTTCTGTTTCATTAGAAATTCACCCTAGTGGTAAAAAAACAAATATCAAAGTCTAGGTACCCTAAAGGAGTACTTTGGATGCATCCTGTCTTTGGCCTGAGAATCTAACTCATTTCTAGCCGATTGTCTTACGTATTAGCTTCTGTTATTTCTAAATATCTCTCTCCACAATATCCTTAATTGTTACTTCGAGGAGAAAAAGACTGGTGATCCCTCAACATCACCCAAGCCTGCAAATACGCCATACACTGTGGCACCAGTAACACACTCCCTGATTTCTGAAACATTTATACAGTCTACTTGCAGTACAACCTTTTTTTAAGCTCCCTGGCACCAGATTTTTACCTAGCATCATTGCCCTCCCTTGCTTATTTTCTTTTTACCCTCTAGCATATAATATGGGCTCCAGTGTCGCAGCGTCTGGAAACCTGTCTGTAAAGACAATCCCCTTTCCTTCTGTAGACAAGCAAGAGCTGTGCCAGGATTAAACTGTTCATTTAAGAGCGATCAAGTTTACATGTGTTGTGTTTTCTTTTATTTTACTAAAGGAAACACATGAGTGAGTGATTAAAGCAGACACTTGGGCTGCTGCAATTCATTGAGATTGCTGTTGTTTGCTTTGATGAGATTCCAGTCTGCGGCAAATTTCCTCCCCATGATTAGCCTGGTGTGGAATACACAATGCTTGCTCCACCGGAATAGGACCTGGGGAGAGCAAAGGCAGCATGTTTATGCACTGATGTGCTTGACTATTTATTGCAGTATCATCTCTGTGGGATAGCACAGGTTAACTGAGGGGTTGCAGCTAATCCATGCCACAGCTACTACCATGTCCTTCATTAGGCATTACAGAATGATCCCTAGTGTGGAAACAACATTGGTCTTAATCAAACTGATCCCCTCTCTGCACCCCAAAACCAGCCTGTGGTAATTTTTAACACTACTTTATAGCCACAAATTTTCACTGGGGAAAACCTATAAGGGATTAACTGCGATAATGTGGCTGCCCATTATGCTTCTCTCCCTCAGTCAATGTTTTTTTGTCTGCTGTCACAGTTTCATAATCATGCAGAGCTTTTGTTGGGGAGCAGAGGGAGACCCAGGGAGAAAGCCCAGAGCCCAGGGGAGAAAGAAGACATAGCCTTCCTCTTTGTGTCCCTGTACCTGCAGACTCAGGTGGCAACCTGCGCTCAGACACCCTCCATCCCAAGCAACAGTGTCACACAAAGATTTTAGCAAAGCTCCTGGAGGGGCTTACAAAATATGGAAAATGTTCTCAAAATGGCACTAAGCATGCCAAATGCACCCTTCCTGCAGAAAATGTCCTGCCATGGAGTTTGCTCTGGCACCTGGGCTGTCTACATTGGAAGCAGGAGCAGAAATGCACTGGTGGCATCTCCTCAGCCCACTGTGTGATAGGACAGTGTCTGATTTGCCTGACAGGGCTAGGGCAGAAGTACAGCCCAGAAGTAATGTGGCAATCCTGGCCATTACTCAAGCTGCAGGAAAAACCACCAGAGCAACACTGGCAGCCTTGTCCAGAAGAGAGTGATGCTTTTCCAGACACACCACTGTGGTCCAGTGGGGCTTAAAAACTGTCAGAAAGTGACCTCATTGTGTTAGTTGCCTTCTGGACAAAAAGTTACTTCCTTGCCTAAAGGTTGTCTGCTGGCCTCTACCTGAGAGAAGCACACAGAGGAAGGCCACAATGAATCAAGGTGACAATCCCTACTAGGTCATCGTCCTACACCATTAGCAGGACCCCAGCATGGATCCAGACTAAGAGAAGAAAAATTGGGGGCAGAGACCCTCCTTGTACAAAGTGGGAAGAGTGACCATGCAGCTAGCAGCTCTCATGACACCATGGGATTCCTTTAACCACCCTGAGAAGATTATAAATGAAACCAAAGTTGACTGAAGCTCCCTTTGCCAAGCTGAAGCCAGTCCTTTAGAAGCTGAAGCTTGAGAAATGAGAGGAGATAAAGGGCCTACAGAAGCTGGTCTAGCAGATTACGAGCCAGCATCAGCCCCCTGGAGAAGACCAACACTTTGCTCTTCATCCTTTTCTCCAGTCCTCCCCTCAGAAGATGTGTGGGTGACTCTGAGCGTGACCCAGTCTTTTAAATGCCAGATCCATCCATTTTTGGAAAAAGGACAGCATTGAAAAGACCTTCTAAAAAAAACCCAACACATCAACCACCATAGGATTTGGGATCTTCTCATCTAAATCAGAAGTCCTGGCCTTCAGAAAACTGTGACGGATTCTGCAGTTATCTTGGATTCAAGGAAGGGGGGGGGGAAAGGAACCATAAAACTGTCAATTGTTCTCACTCTTAGATCTGTTAAGCTTTTTTTCTCCTATCTTTGTAATTACAGTATTGTATAAAGTGTAAGATAACATTCAATCACTGTAAAATAAGATTTAATTATGTAATGATGAGATTCATTAGTTAATATTTGTATAGCACACTGAACATGTGAAGTGGATAGCAAGCGCTAAGTATTAATCTTGCTGTTTCTGAAAACAAGGAAATTTTCTTTGCTGGAGTAGAAAAAGCATTTAGGGTGGATCTTCAGCTGGAGAAAATCAGTGGCTGGGCAACAGCTGCACCTTTGGCAGGAGCCTTTCCCTCTTCTTGGGCCAAAATTATACCTACAAGGTGCACAGTGATGAGACTCTGATGAAGCTACTACAGGAGCAGGAACTTTTTTCCTGGATCATTATATAATGGTCTGTTGTATTATTTAGTAAGTCCAGTGTTGGGATGCCTTAAACTTTGTGCCTTTCAGCTTCTAGGATTTCCAAGGTTCCAAAGATATCATGTGAATATGTGCTGTCAGCCACTAATTATCTGATGCTTGCAGTGGCTGGAATTTAATTTTTTCTACAGTGGTCTGAGGCATCACAAATCTCACTTGAGTGGGCAGATTCAGGGATACATGCTCTCAGCTTTGCAAATCTCTTGCTGCCTCTGCTCACACTGTGGCATATTTGTCGAGACAGGCTACTTCTCAACAGAGCAAAGGAAGGATAGGGGATCTGAGGGTTGATGCCTTTCATTGTGCTCTGAAGCTGTTCCTCACTTAGACCAGATGCATCTCTGCTGGTAGCAGTTATCACTTTTTCAGTGACTACCGCACCCCATGAAATAGAACCAACATTAAGGAGGTATTGTAGGCCACCAATTCTGGCACACTGCCGAGGTCAAGCATTCATGCAGGGCACAGGGAAGACACACACGCTCATCAATATGATGCAAGGTCAATCTGTTTATTCTCTACTTTCAGCTACATTTATAAATTTTTTAGTTCCATACACGTGTCCGCAAGCTATTTGATTGGTGTCACGCTATATGCACAAGCTGTTCACATGCTTAATGTCACTTATTGATTGGCTAAAGTCATTGACATTAATTAATACTAAGATCCTATTGGTATACTAACTTTTTGTGCTATTTCAGCTAGCAAGCAATGCTTATTGCAACTCTAACTTCCTTTCTCAAGTCCTTGCATTTAGGCCTTGCAATATGGTTTGTTACATAAAGATACATACTATCCGGCTTAGCCTTGCAATATGCTTGTTAGATACATTCTGTTTCTGTCTTACGGTTTTTGTCCCACAGTACCCAACAGTACACCATCAACTTTATTTCTCGAGGACTCTGAGACATACAGAGTGGGAAAAACAACAGGTACTTTGCTCTGCCATCATGGAGCAGAACATGATGCTCTCCGAAGCAATATCTTGCAATGTGCAAGAAAAGTGGTAGGTCTCATACCTGATATTTCTGTGCTTCAACAGATGGTCTATGGAAACGCACACAAGATGGTGTGGAGAGACACACATTTCTTTTGTGCTCACTCCAGCCATTGGCTGCTATGTGTGGCCCCTAAGAAACAGTGAATGTTTTATAAGATCCATCAAGGACCATACTACAAAAATAAAAAGACCATGGGTAAAATAAATTTCTGGAAAGGGGTGTATTGGTATGTTCTAATGAGTGTCTCCTAACATGTACACTGAAAGGGCTAATGTAAGGTTTGCTTTAACTTACAAAAGCATGTCGGAGGGAAAAAAACCCACTAATCCAAAATGGCTGTGTCACAATCAACTCTGTTGTATGAAGTAGCACAATACATCTGCTCTGGGAAGCACCCTGGAGGCTGCAATCTCCCAAAACTGTCTGTCCTAACCTCCGGGCTTAGCTTCAGTGCCTGGGAGGCTGGGACATTGCAGTGACAGGGACAGCCCAGTTACCCAAAAGACTCCCTTGGAAGAGCTACCCACAAGACAACAACCCTTAAGGCAACAAAATCAGTGAAGTTGTCCCTGTCTGCCACAGAAGAACCTGATAAAATTCCTACTTGCATGAGTCCTCCTAAGGTTCATATAGTTGACACTGCATAGTTTGTCCCTTTAACTCACAGTTCTTCCTTATTGCTCCAAGAAGAGTTCTATTAAGGGTATTCATTTATTTTCATCATCCCCATCTTCTTTCAAGCATGCCAAAGTATCGTCTTTCCAGAAGGCCATTGTTTAATTCTCAGCATCCTGTCCTCCACCTTAGCGAGTTGCATGAGAGGATTTACAGAGATGTCGCACTGAAGTATCTGTACCTGTGTACACTGAGAGGTACCACATTCTCCAAATTAATCCCAAATCCTTTCAAGATTCACTTATGCCCACAAGCTCATCATGCTCAGGTGGACTAAAAAGGCAATGAAGAGAAGCCGTGGGTATGGAGAGTGCCAGGCAGCCACTGCAGAGCGCAGAATGCAGCAGCCCCGCGAACCCTGCTGTGTAAGGCAGCTCACACACGAGATCACACAGCTAAGTATTTATTGTTGCTGGAGCACTTTAATTAAGTGGGAACTGCTGGGAGAGTAAACACAGAGGTAAAGCAGCAGCTTTCCACACAGGAACACTTCTCTCCACTGGCAAATTTGCCGTCTCTGTGAAGAAACCCCTGCTATCCCGCTCCTTCATGCTTTAAGTGAAGCAAGAAGCCTCAATTGTCTTTAGAAACATTCAGGAGGAAGAAATCTTCATGGTAAGCAGGTTTAGCAGCACTCCAGTGTCAGAGGAGTGAGCAGTCAAGCTGCCACATTGCCTACAAGCCCCTATCTCTGTGTGACAAGCCCCTATCATACACACAGGACAGGCAGACTGTGGCTGGTGCTCAGCCTCCCTGTGACCGATCTTCTTTGAACCACTGAAGGCACTGTTCACCCCCAGGTCACCCCATTTATCTCAGAAAGGCTGGGGGGTCAGGGAGGCATCACATGACTGCAGCTCTTCCAATTGCTGTGCCAGCTCTTCTCCAGCCAAAACTGTTTAATCATTGAACAAAAGCTCATTTTCCCCAGAATTTTGAACTTGCAACAAAATACGAATAAGGAGGTACCAGGAGAACATGACAGGCCAGGATTGCCACAGGCTGGTCCCTAAAGCCAAGGGGATTGGGTTGGTTACTTTTATATTTTTAAGGCACTTAAAGCAACAGTTGTATTTTTTTACAACTGTTGAGCTCAGCAGGAACTCTTCAGAATCGGCTTCCTTATTATGAGGCTGCCTCAATCAGGTGTTTAGCTACCTCAATTTGAGTTGTAACTTCTCGATTTATTTTTTTTTCTTCAACAGCAAATCATAAAACAATACACCATCAAAATGATGGAGTGCCTTCACTAATGGTGCCTTTCACGAAGTGTGAGGGTGGACTGCTAGTACAGATATTCCTGAACAGAAAGCAAGCCAGGAACTCAGGACTTTGTTCTCTGTTACTTAGTCAACTCCTCAGCTTGCTCAGCCAACACTTCCACCTAGTGGCCTGCTGCATACATGCTGGGGTGACGGATGTCTGTTGGGTGTAACAGAAGGATCAGAACTTTTTGCAGAGGAAAAACAGTAATCTTACAGAATAATCAGATTATTTCTCACTGGAAAGAGAGCCAGTTAACTTTCCCCTGTGAAGCATAGGGCTGATTATCATATAATGCTGTGCAGCTGCATACAACTAGCACGAACATTATAGAAGTAATCAGTAGTAAATTACTTCTGAGACAATACTTGGTTGCATGTAAATGATTACTTTGAGTAGTCATTTGTAATAGATGAGTTTTGCAAAGTTTAAACAATTCTAGTGGGGGATTCTGCTTCCCTTAAGGGGACAAATTGCACTGCTGAACAGCCAGCATAGAGGAGTGCACACACACAGGTTCATTCACATTCACAGGTCCATTCCACCCTGCTCCTGTGCTTTCTGGGATAAATTGCTTAAGCTATTTGCCTTGCTTTCCCTACCTGAACCATGCAGACAGTATTTTGAGGGAAGTCCAAGAGCTACCTACCATGCTAATGGCCGGCATAAATAATAATACCAGCACAGAATTTCCTTAGGGATAATCTTTGTGCTCGCTCTCCAATGCCTCACAGGGATCTTGGCATTACAGGACTTATAGAGAATAAGAAAGGAGAGGGCTTCTATCAGGTGTCCTCTCTCTGAGAGCGTACCTTAACAGGTCTGAGACCACAGCTGAGAGACATTGATTTTTTTACCTTTAGAGCTTAATTTTAGTTTTATAACAGCATTGGAATATTGTCTGAGAGATTAGTAAAAGCCATCATCACTTGAAAAATGTCTACCCACATCCTCCCAAATGCAATTATATCTGTCTCCCAGACCTTGTCTTTATCATCATCAATGCTCCTTTATATTACTATATATTTTTCAACAGAAGTTAAATTCCCCCTATGACAGCAATCCCCTGGACCACTGTCTCCTCTGCAGTCAGAAGCAAGAAAATTAAAGTCTCAAAAGAAAGCACATAGCAGGGAAACACATCTGGTTCTACACCACAGCTAGGCAGTGAGGGAGTAGAGGTGAGAGTGGACATACATGGTACAGAGTGTCTATCAAATGCCTTATTTTTAGGCTATTCTTTCTCCTTCAAACACCTTGCTATTGGATAAAACCTTCAGGTAGCTACAAGACAAAGTTTTACTATTGCTCTTTCTTTCATGGCAGAACAGCTCTGCTTAATACATTTTTAAAGACCATCTTCATGTAGGAAGACTATTAATAATTAAGAAGAAAACAGTATTGTTATGAAAATTAAGTCACCTCTGGGTCTGTAAGAACATGGTATCTCCTGATGACTTACTGATATTGCTTCCAGCTCCCAGACAAACAGCACAGAGAGCAAGAGACATTTGTACCCCATAGGGAGCACCTTGTTTAGTCCAGGTCAGCGCACAGGTTGATGTTCAGTAATTAAAGACAAGCTGTCAAATGATTTTTCACTATTTTTAAGTCTTTCTTTGCTGTTTCCATTAGGGCAGTGAGAATTCCTTCCTCTCTCCTTGTTCTGTCGTGACTGTGTCACTAAAGAGGCACTGGCTGTGATGGAACAGCAGCAATCACTCCCACTCCTTCATGGTGGGACAGCAAGAACTTCTAGGGCTCTGCAAACCTCAACACACAGAACTACATTGTCAGCCGTAGTTGTAGAAGTGAATATCTTGCTGGACTTCATGTTTTCAACACACTACGCAAGTGTTAGATGGTGTGTGCTGGACCTAAGAAATGCAGGACTGATGCTTGTCTGTGCATTTTACAAAAACCACTCCCACAGTTAGGGTTACACACAGTCATGCATGCAGATACTGCAGCATATGTAAATATTACTCAAAGAGGAATTACTGCTGACCTAAAGGAGCCCCTGACATAAAATTGCCATGGGCAAGATGGGCTCTATCCCTCCGGAGATGCCTGTACTGCAGAGACCATGGGCTAGAAGACAAGCTTCGGCTATTTTGGACACCAGTAGATGTGTAGCCTTGGCAACATGTGAGTTTCCTGGGGCCTGCCTGGAGAGTGCTTAGAGCTGATTTCACTTTCATTCAGGGCCAAAGTAGTCCCTGGACATGCTGGGATGTGGTAGTGACAGAAAAAGGCCATTGCTGCTTTGATGTCCCTAAGTAGAGGTTAAATATAGTGAATGGAAAAATGCCATAGGAGGAAGTGGCTTATTTCTCTGAAATTCTTAAAATCAGATAATTTTCTTTAGACTGAGAAGTGCTCATCTAATCTGAAAAAGGGAAAGCCTGCTTCTTCTACAGTGAAGAACCACCGATGAGCCAGTACCCCACTCCTGCATGGAATGAGGGTGCCAATAGATGCTTCTTCTTCCCTTCTTTCTTTCATATGTCCTGATTCCCATTCCTTTAAAGCAGTGCTAAGATGAGCAGCATATCTGCACTATGACTGCGGCAGAGTGACCTCCAGAAATGAAATTGCTACTTACCAGCTGAGTTACTATAACAGACAGGACTCAGGTGTTCCTTGCTCAGTCCAGAAAAGAAACAAAATTTCTTCTCTAAGGTGACCTCCATAAAATCATTGCGTTAAGCAAACTCACTTACCCATGCTCCCTGAAACTTCATGGATAAAGTATTTCAGTCTTTTCATCAATTTCTGCACCTAGAGAACCTTTTCCTGTAGCCTACTCTACATGGGGAGCTACAAATAAGTTCAACAAGTTTTAGATTTAGCTTTAAATGTGGTCACTTCTTCTCTAAGCAAAACTAATAAAAACAGGTGTGTCAGGTGTATCAGGTGTGCCAAGTCTTAAGATTTCGCTGCCTTCCAAAATACGCATTAAATCCTAACGTACTCAGTTCAGACTGGGAGTGAAATTACTGAGTCCAGTTTCAGCTCAGGCTTATTCTCCTGCAAACAACTAAGAGTTAATGCTACAATACCACCTTCTCTGGAGTGCACTGTGTCATTATCCCAGTGCTCCATGCTGTGTGCCAGGGTGGGTGCTTTAAGGTAATGTTATGGCTAATGTCAACTCTAAGTGCTGTTTCATTTATTTGCTACCAGAAAGACAGAGAAACAAATCGTGTGTCAGTGCCTACCTATTCTTTAGAGTTCATCCAGGAGAGGAAAATCAATGACAGAGTTTCTTCCTGAAGCATCTACATTAAAATATGGGGAGTGAAGACTGATATTTTGTGTGTGTGTGTGCACGCGCGTGTGTGTGTGAGAGAGAGAGAGCATTTCAGCATTGCCATTCATCTTTGCTCTCCAAATCAATAATTATCTGGAGTCCCCAGGGAGGAAAATGTGCTCCTCTTATAAGCTTGGAGTAATGACTGGGAAGCACTGGTGTGTAACAGGATCTCCAGTGCCAGGCTTTGCCTGATAACCACATACACTTATAAAATAACCCTGAGTCGTTCCATTCCTTAACATTTCCTTATTACTATTCTATGGAAACTGTGTTGGGAAGAGAAACATCACTTCCCTGCAAACTAATATCCAAATGCAAGTCGTGCTTGGCATCTTACATGGGTCCTCATAAATTTGAGTGAGTTCTCTGTATCTCTTCCATCTCATTGACCTGACAGGATGATCACTCCCTGCTACTGTGCTGGCTGTGTCCCTTGTCAATAGCCCATGAGGAAAAATTCTATGTTGATATATTTTCTTCCTAGTTTCTTGGTCTATAACTCCCATTGGTTTATAACTCCCGTTCTCCCTGCTTAACTCAAACCACTTTTGGAAGCAAAGACCAGTAATCCCTGAGATTTTTTCTATGAATGCTAGATCCATTTTTTCTCAGAAGGTCAGAGAAAAGGTTGAAAGGGGTTAGCATAAGGAATCCATGAGAACCTTGCAATAAAAATGTCTTGGCTTTGGGATGAGATGGTACAATGCTGAAATGCATGCCTAAAAAAGAATCAGCTATTAAACTCTGGGTTACATTTAACCTAGTTTGACATGGGTGCTCTTTTTCAGTATCTTCTTGCTCTGTGTGTATGCTGACTGATCTGTGTGCTCCACAAATGGAGAGAGAGCTGGAGCCTCTCTCTGTATTTCCTCTATGATGTTATTGATATTATTGATTATGAACTCTTTTCCCTGTACATAAGTCTGCTTACCTCCTTATAGAAGTTACAGATATTCATGCTAATTTTTAGTTATATGTTAAAAGATGTCTGTCTCTTACCATGGGGACCTTGACATTGGTTAAAATTGCAGCCTACACACACACAAAAACAGCTCCAGAGCATGATAGACACAGCACTCATCATGTGGCTCAGTAGGCTGTGGATTCTTGTGCTTACATGCATATGCTTACGTGCATATGCATTTGTTTCAGTCAGACCCTGCCTGGGTATGATAACAGCAGCAGAAGCCCAGACAAAAACAAGGGTTAAGAAGCAGGCAGAAGCAGAGAAGAGATTGTGGAGAATGTGGGGGAAAAGAAGGAAAAACAAAAAATAAAAAGAAGACAAAGAATATATGTATGTTTACCTCTTCTCATATACAGACCATACAGCTCCCTGCCAAGAAACAGACACCCCTATTTTGGCTGCCAGGAGACTCAGCATCAAAAGGGGAACCACTTGTTCAGGGCTGCTCCGCAGGCAGGAGGCAGAGCTGACAGATAGCATTACCTCTTGGGTCCCACCAGCCCAGTGCCCCAGCAGCCCAGTCACTGCAATGGTGACACTCTTAGTTTTCGCACCCACAGCTAGGATGTGCTCCCCAGGGGCATGGTTCTGCTAGAGGCCCAGCTTTGGTCCCAAAAGCCTACACTGTAGAAACCAGGACCATGATATGGGGCAGAAGAAAGGCATCATGTAGTGGTGCTAGAAGGAAAGAAGGTCCTGTGTTCATGAAAACTGGACAAGTGATTGAAGTCCAACTTTCCTGACTATGTATAATGATATCAGGGAGGCTGGGGGACACCTTGTGATTATGGCAGATGATTGAGAGTGAGAGAAGCAAGTCATGTCTTCTGCTGCTTTGGCTACAGCTCTCTGTTCTGCTAAGGAAAATTTTCCGTGACTCATGGAACAGCAGGGAATTTCCACAAGACTGACAGAAATCTTGTGTTGAGCTAATATTTTAAAAGGGTAAAGGAGATAACCCAGGTAATTATAGGCCTGTCAAGCTGACATCGATCCCAGGTAAAATAATGGAGCAGCTAATAGGGGGGAATATAATTCATGCCCATCAGCAGGGATTTATGGAAAACAGACTCTGTCAAATGAACTTAATATCTTTCTTTGCCTTGATTGCAAGATTACTGGATGCAGTCAATGGTGTTTATGAAAAACACATTAAGATTTTTCAAAGCATTCAACTTGGTACCATACACTAGATGGATTTAAATCCTAAAATAATACAAAGCCAACAGAGCATGGCTTTGTAAATGGATTAGAGTGACTGATGATTCTGAAAATATGATTAAAACCAGAAAGTTGTCACTGTGCAATTGTCTTATGGTTTGGGTCCCACAAGGTGAAGTGGGTGCCATGATAGTATTTTACATTTATACCTGTGATCTACTCAAATCTGTAACTAAAATATGTCATACTAAGATTGGTAGGGTACAAAATTGAGATATCACTGATACAAAAAACTTTGTAATTTCTGAGTGATTTCAGAGGAACAAGTATGGTAAAATTACACGTGTTTCAGTTCGGTCATATGTGATGAAAACACATTTAAGAACAAAAAATGTAGGTGATATCTACAGGATGGGGAACAGACAGGAATGCCTCCAAAAATGAGTTATGAACCCAAATTAGTCAAGCACAAATATCCAGTGTGATACTGTCACCAAAAGGTCTGATAAAAGACCTGAGCAGGGCCACCTCTGAGAGCAGTAAGGAGGTAATTTCACCTCTTATTTGAATCTGGTGCAACCACACCAGGAACCCAGACTGCTCAGCTCAAGAAACAGTTTGATGGGATGGAGATGCTCTAGAGAAGACCCAGGGCAAAGTTCCTGGGATTTGCAAGCCTGTCTGCCTGTCTTTCAAGGAGTGACTCCAAGAGCCAAACTGCTCAGTTTACCAAGGTGATGGCTGTTGAGGGTGATCTGACCATCATCTTTTGGCATCCAACAGAGAGGAAGGCATCACCAGCAAAAGTACCATTGATTTCAGTGGAGTAGATACTTGCTGAGTGATACTTGTTCTGAAGCTGGTCCTTGATGCATAACTCTACTCCCAGTATTTATCTCCTGTATCTGTAAGTAAGGAATATTACTTGTCTGCTTGCCAGGACATTGCAGCAGCAACTAAGATAATAGCTGAAAAGCACTGTGTCAGTGCCAGCTCACTATATGTCTATACATATACATATACAGTGTCTGTTCAGCACTGAGCAGGCTGCAAAGTTTCTCTTTTGCCCCAAATGGCTTCTCTTGCTTCAGAGGCACCAGGAAAGACTCAAAATTGTTGGAGATGCTCTCACAAAATCTTCTTGCTGGGAATACTAATGTGCACCATGCACTGCCTAAGTGCATGCCCTTTACTGTGGTTTAAGCTGTATTACCAAATTGAGCTAGTACAGCTGACTGTGTATTATTAATTGATTACTAACAGTAATAAACGGCTCCATAGTGTGGACTTGTAATCTTATAAATAAATTCCCTGGCATTTGTATTGATGGTAGGCAGCATGTGGAAAAGTTTTGGAGAAAGGTGAGCTTCCAGCTCCTGTGGAATGCAAGCTGTCACTCTGCATCTTGGCCAAGCAACTATTTATTTCTGTATTTCAGTGAGAAAAAAAAGCTCGTCAAAGAATTTGGACAAAAAAAAATTTTAAAAGGTCAAATCCTGAACCCACTATAGGGGATGAATTTTCTTATTCATTTAACATTTCCTAGGTCCAGAAATAGAAAGGGTGGCTGACTAATAGACTTAAGATTTCTGAGGTGAAATGATGCTACTGACTGAAGAATATGCATTAGCTGGCATCAGCACAGCCAGAAAAAAAGGAGAAATCCACTTAGAGTTGCTTCTCCTGTAAGATAAGCCCCAGGTTCACAGAATGAGATGCCTCCTCCCTGCTGCAGCAGTGAATTAAGTTTGTCATTTGTTATTGTGTCTTGCCAGCGCACAAAATAGCAGCCCTGGGCTGTAATCTCCACTCATCTGAGTCTGCACAGTAATTGCTGGCAGCCATGGAAACCAAACTTCCCAGAGTCATTTATAAATTTGACCCTCCTTGCTTCCTTATTGCTGTATTCAGCCAAGCCCTTGATGGGGGTAAGTGAAGAGAGAGGAAATAGTGAACTGCAAAAAAAATCTAACGTTTGGCGGGAGAGTACAGAGAACTGGCCAAGAGCCCATCGTGCGAGTAGGAGCCTTTCCAATGTCACTGCTGGCTTTGCAGGAGGCTCCTGGTGAAGAAGATGGAATGGAGCCATCTGCTTAAATAAGTTCCAGTTAATGACTAACGGGCCTTTATCTGCATCATGTGAGATGAGGATGGCCTTCTCACTCCCAAATCCCACCACCACCTTCCCAGGGACCCTTGGTCATGCCACCTGACTTACCTTCTGCCTGAGATGTCCCAGTTATAAAATGGGGATAGCCTGTTTCACAGCATCATGATAAAGAGGAAATGATGAAGGCCTCTGAATAGCTCTAAGACTTGTACCACAGGAAGCCAAAGAACTCATGCTATCACTTTCCTCTAGAATACAACAAAAATTCTAAAAATGTTTCCAGCACAGTTGAGGATGGAGGATCTTGCCTAGGTGACTTCCCCTGGAAAACTCAATCCTTCTGCTGAGTCCTAAAGAGAGATCCAAAGAAAGCACTGTCTGAGGGAATCCTCCCACCATGCCTGCCCCTGACCCCCAAGCATCTCCTGAGGCTTTTTCTGGTGGTGATACTGGATCTTTTTGTCCCCATCTGATCACGATCCACTATAAGAAGTGCAGGAGTGATGCAGGGCTTTGCAGGTAGTGAAAGCAGCACAGGTAAGTTCCAAGCTTTCTCACTGACAGTTTAGGAAGATCTGCAGCCAAAACCTTGACACAAGACACCCCAAATTAAATGTTCCTCTGAGGCTTCATTGCTCTGGTTTGGACACTTGGCCACCACTGTGCCTTGAACTGAGACTACCAACCTGATATATATCAACTACCAAATATTCACTACATACACAATCTTTGGATGGCTGAAGCCAGGTGAGACCTCTAGCATGACTGTTAATTCTACAACTTTGTGGCTATCCAAAAGCCTGATGATTTTACAATCACTATGAAATACCTATTGCAGCAACAAAAAGCAAAGAAATAGTTGAGCAGAGTTTTGAAAGTGGCTAGATTTTATCTAGTTTAATTATTTAAGCATCCTCATCTCTCGCACTTCAGGAACAGCAATGACTGAATACAGACAGGAGTTCACCACTACTGAAAAATACCTCATTGACCATTGAAACCATCAGATTACACTACCTGACAAATAGCTGATTTAATACTTCTCATTCCTACCATCCACTTGTAAGGGTTTCTTTTTTTTTTCCCCCAGTATTTTTTCTATTTAGATCAATATTATTTGATCTAAAGCTCAGTCCAAAAAGATGACTAATTCTTAACTTGCCACACCAGGTTATGATATCCTGTCAAAATATGTTAAACCAGGCTGAGATATGTTAAAAATTGACGCACCTGTAATAGGTCAGGCATTCAAAGATGGTCTTTTCTGGCATGGTGAATTAAGAAGTATACTACCTCATTTAATTTTTTTTTCCTTTGGGAAGATGGAAGCTAATTAAGATATGCTAAGCTTGGCCAATTTTTCCTCAAATACATACCTCCATAATTATTAGAAGAAAAAGAATATGCTTTGGTATCATCATTTACCCAAGAGATGTGTGCTAGCCATGAAGTCTGGCTCTAGTGGTTAAATTCTCTCATACTGAGATTCATTTTAAGCCAAAGTTTTCATATGGAGCCTAATGCAAAGTGTTACACCTCTGAGAAGGATTTAGTCTCTTTCTTCTTCTTTAAATACTGCCTGATGCAACATGCAACTCCTGGTCATAGGAAAGAACAGCAGCTGCTTTCCCCAAATCCTTGTAGTAATTTCATCTACCTCTCCCGACAATCTCTTTATTTAAATTTCCTCTCTCTCTCTACTGTTAAAAGGCCTCCATGGGACTTGCAGGAGCTTTTGCAGCTCTGTGCTGTACATCACAGACTGGAAATGTTGCAGGAGTAGATTTCAGGCAGCAGAATTTGCTGTGCCCAGTTACACCAGGTCAGATTTGGCCTATTAAAATCAGTTGAATATCAACTTTTCTCATCTGTTTTTTCCTCTGTAGCTCTCTAGCAGCTAGTTACTAAACTTAGTCATGAGAAATGGTGCACAGGGGCATCTGGAAGAAATAGCATGTGATCACATAATCAGTGAGCGCACTGTCACGAACTGGCATGAGATGTTTGGATCAACCTTGGAGAGCAATCTTAATTTCCTGTTTTTTTCAGCATTCAGGGTATTTAGCTTAACATACTGAGTGTATCTTTGGCATGATTTGCATTAAAGAGAGACAAAGACTGAATTAGGCAAGTCCAATATCCCCAAAGCTCTTGGTAGTGTAAAGACCATGCAAGAGTAAACCTGCTTTAAAGCTGCACACATGCAGGTGAAACACATGCACCAGAAGTACTTTCATACTAGCAGCACTTTCATAGCTAGTAGTCTTTACAGAGGGTAAAGGGACAGCCCATGAGCAAGCACATCAGGTCAAGAAACATACTAATAATACCCTTCTCACAGGTTCCAGACCCACTCAAACACACTCTGCTCAGCAGGGAGGTCTTGTCTGTCCCTGGAATCAGCTCCACGCCAGGTGATCACCAACTCCTTTGCTGCACTGCCAACAGCCTAAGTTGGGATCACTGCTTGTGATTTGCCCTAACAAATTTGCCTGGGCTTTTGCAACATTGAATGAAACAGAAAAAACCTACAACTTTCTCAGTATCCACTAAATTCGGTGGCTGTGATTTCTATGTATTGACTCAATGCAAATTATTTAATAAGTGATGTTTATAGAAGGAGCAGCATATACACTTGCCCTGTTCTTATTCTTCTCTGGGCATCTGCTTATGGCTGCTGTTTGGTGGGTGGAGGGAGAGAAAGCTGCTGCTTTTTGTTTGTTTCTTTGTCTGTTTTTTCCAGGCTGACAAATTTCCTGATGACTACAGAAGATATTTTATGGGTGAAGTGGAAAAAGACCCTCCAAAACGTCCCGTTTACTGCAGGGTGTGGGACCTAGGCAGACAGGATTGACACCCCTGTTCTCCCCTTCACAGCCAGGCCCATGAAGGTGCTGTCCTGCTGCTGGCTATGTCATTCCACAGGACCACCACACCACGTTGCTGCACTGATGCTCTGTGGTACAGAGGCTGGACACAGGAGGGAGGGGTGGCTGGGACAGAAAAGCAGCAATATCCCCTCCAGAAAAGAGGAGGGTAGCTGGAGGTCGACACCAGTGTCGTAGGGTCTCAGCTCAGATGATCTGGAAGAACATTTTCAGCCTCACAGCACAGACCCTCACAAACACAGACAGCAAGAAAGAGAAAAGAAGTCTTGAAATTTTCTCCTAAGACACTTCTAGTGATACTTCCATGCATCCCAAACTACTAGTCCCTTCCCCCACAATCTAGCTGTGGCAGGATACTTGTACATCAAGCTTAGTGTAACATTTGTTAGCTTTACTCTCTTTGGAGAATTAGATACTTTACAGCCAGTCTTTATGCTGTCAGCTGCTCTACCCAAAAGCAGTGCCTGGAATTTGACTTTTAAAAGTTGTTTCTGGGGGCACTCAGCACTCTGATAGCAGTGCCTCCATGAGATTTGGCACATGCACTTCTTCTGAAGTCCATCTGTTTCCCTCAGAGTAGCAGGGTTGGGCTGGGCTCCACTGCTGTTCACTCCAAAGGATCAAGAGTAGTGAAGGAAGATGCAATGACTTGTCTGCACCCATTCTTCAGCAGGAAGTAGGAAAGATGCAAGTGGGAAACTGCTAAGCCTTCTTCCTCCAAAATCTAACTGCACATGGCAAAATGGGCAGGCAGAGCATCAGTTGTTACATCCTATAGAATAAACAGAATTAACAGCCCTGGTGCTAGTCAAATACAGAATTACAGAAAACAGGGATGGAAGGGCTCAAACAACATCTTGTCCTCCCCATTCCCACGAGGCACCATCTGCTGTTTGCCTAGACAGCTCTTAAAAGCCTCCCACAATGGAGATGTCACTGCCTTTCCAGGCAACCTACTCCACTGCTTTTTCTGCCATTGCTGTCAGAAAGTTTTGTCCCCATGCCAAACTTAAATCTCTCTTTCTACAATGTTAGGGCATTATTTCTTTCCCTCACCAAAGCAGCCAGGGGAAAGAAAAAGTATTTCTATTCTCCTTACTGTGGCTTTTTGTGCATCTAGAAACCATTGTCATCTCCGCCTTTAATCATGTCTTCTCTTATTTAAGCCTAGTTCTTTCACCATTTCCTCCCTCATCATGTTTTCCACCATCTTTACTCTCTATCTGTCACCAATTGACTCAGAACTCTCTTAAAGTGTGGTGATAGCATGTCCAAAAGAGGATCCAGCCCTCCTCTGACTGGTGGTTCTCCTCCTTGAAACATATACTGTTTTTCAAGGACACTTTTACCACTAACCATTTCAAATCCTGCCTTACAGACATGTGTAGAGCCCTTTCCAGCTCACCCTCATCTGAAGATTTAATAATTCCTTAAGCCATCCACCAAGACGTTTCAATGAAAACATGGTATAGGAGACCCAGAGGACCCACTTAAGAAATCTTTACAGTCTGACAGCAAATCATTGAAAACAGATCTCTAGACCTGTTCATCCCTTTTGCATTAGACTATTCTCTAGTTTGTGTAGCTCAGTGTCTATCATAGACTGACATCCTTCTGTTGCCACAGTTTGTACAGTCAAAGCATTAGCAGTGTAGTAGTGGGAGTAACTCTTTCCAACAGGGTTACTCTAGGTGCCCCCTCCAAAGAGGTGGATTTTTCCTTTGCAGGAGCTCCCAGCACAGCAATACAGTTATAGACGGTTGAGCTCCACTCCTGGGAACTGCAGTAAATGAAAGACCAGACTCCACAGTGTATTTAGGAAGGGAAAGCTTTCTGGAGTCATTAAGTTACTAACGTCCACGTAAGCAGACCTGAAAGAAAGGTGCTGAATTGATGGATGTACTTGTCATATTTATGGTTTGTAGCAGAGTGATGAATGTGCTTTGTGGTTTATAATGCGATGCTCATTTAACTCTCCTTTTTAAGATCAGGCTGATTTATAGAAGCTAGTGTTACCATTGTGTTTCAGTGGGGTGACAGGGATAATATTATAGTGCAGAGGTTTGTCAATTAGTCTTGTATGACAAAGCCAGGCTCCAAATGGCCACCTCTTATTGGGAAGATTTAACCCTGGTAAAAATGGATTTGTTTTAAAGACATCTCTGGTGCTGGACTGAGCCACTGATTTATGTCCTCAGCCAGCATTTTGTGGAAGTCCTAATTTATGGGACTAAATCTCCAGCTGTCTCAGTGAGTCAATTCACAACGGTGTGTTCCAGCACACATCTCTGGCTGTAACTGACCAGCACAACAGATGTCAGGTACCACAACCCAGCTGTAACAACACACTCCAGCACAGTCCCCTGCACTACTTTTCCAATGATAGCTAACAGTTTGGAGTACATCTGTTTTTATTACCCATGGCAAAGCACTTGATTTTCTGCAGCCAGGGGTTCAGTATGCACCAGAAAGGGTGGATGCAAAATCTCTAATCATATGAGTCAATGCAGACATACAGTATTAGTGACAGCTTTGATTTACCAGACTTAACACACACCACCTTCCGTGTTTTCAAACTCTGCTCTGCTGTGGGCTCTCTGCTGACATTTTTAGCAAAGCCTCTTCCTCCTTCAGTCTCATGTTTCCCTTCTTTTTAAAGCTAATCAAAGTACTTAGCTCACATACATAATTAGCACTTGGGCTGCACTCTAAAACCACCAGGCAAATATGTGTTTTAAGGTTTTTCACTTCAGGTAAGAAAATGGCAGAAAAATAAGCCTACGTGTAACACAAGATTAATTACATCATACTATTTCTGGTAGGATCTTCCATATTCATTTAGCTCAAAATGCTTTGCAAGGTTACTGGAAATGCAGCTAGTTATCAAGCTAAATATAGCAAACATCTGAGGTGGAGGAAAGAAATTTAGAAAAGTGAAAATGTGTGCAGACAAAGAAGCCATTTAAATCAGCCAACATACCTAGTTATTCTTCATGTGCTTTCTCAAACCCTCTGGACTATGTTTACTGTTGCAGATTTTTGTGACAGCTGCCCCTTGGGAGTCCATTACACACTCCGTTTAGTCCCTGGAACAGAGAAATGGTGGGAGATAAAAAGCTGGATGGTGTGAGAAAAAAAGCTGGATGCACAGCTGCCTGGTGCTGGACAGGCATGCGAAGGTCAGACTGAGAAGTGGGGACAGCTTTCTTTCAGGAGTAGGGGAGCAGACCTGGCCAGAGATGCTGTCATGGATGGGAGTGGAGAGGTGCCTGCTCCCAGGGGCAGAGCCAGGACAGGGCTGGTGGCATAAAGATTTACCCAAGTTTGGGGAGGAACCTCATCTGTTGGCCTGTCAAACAAAACCAAAACCTCATGATGTAGGATGTTTTTGAAGGCTGCTGAGAGCATCTCAGCTCCAGCACCTCCTGAGATAGCCACAGAAAAACGCCTCCCTACCAGTAAGTGGAAAATGCTGACAATAAACCATCTGTTAGCAATGTGGCAATCAGGCTCTGTCACCAGAAAGGCCACAGACAGCCTATATATTGCTCTGATGTGGGTCTCCTGCTGGTTAGTTCTCACTGCTATTTTTAGGCTGAGGCATTTTATGCCTTCAACTTTCCCCTTTCTCTTTTCTTTTTTTTTTTTTTTTTTTTGCCGTCAAATGTCCATGAACTCTCTCGCAGTTGACAGAAATTTGTATCCTTCAGCAGTAATAGATCCACCAAGACTAGGCTGAGGCAACTGAATGCAGAAATGTATATTCAAGATGCTGTTCATTTTAATAAACTATACTGCATGAATAGAATAGATATTGAATTAAACACATACAGGCATGAAATAATTCTTACTAAGTGATGTCTGGAGTCAGTTTTCAATCCAATTTCCACTTTGTAGATTTTTTTTCACAAATACATTTTATAAAGATCAAAAAATTAATTTGTTTGGAACTTAGCCGGTTTTCTCTATGATGAAGAGGACAAGTACAGTTAAGCATCCACCTGTGCACTTAAGGGACTGAGATTGTTTGTTGGCCCTGATAAGCTGAAACTCATCTGAATGCACCCCATCAGAGAAAAAATTGAATTTTTCAGAGGTCCAGCAGACTTTTGGAAAGCTAATGCTTATGTCAAGGTTAATTAGGAAATAATTTTGGAATGGCACCAGGTTGGCTGGCCCAACAAGGAAGACAGAGCCATGAGGCTGGCCCTCACCCAGCCCTGCAAGGCTCTGTGAGTCTGGATGCAGCCATGCAGCTAGGGAGCTCCTTCCCATGCTCTGGGGTAAGCTGGTGGGAGGGGTTCCTTTGCTAAAGTGAAAGGCAGCTCTTCACGGCAACCTCTCTTAAAGATTTTGCCCTTTCTCCCCACTGCACCCTTCAAAATGGGGCTCCAGTTGGAGGGTAGGAGTTCCATACAGACATGGTTTCTTTCTCCAGATATTATTATTATGCAAGTCATGGATTATACAGCTACAAAGCCAAGAGGAACATTATTATTATCCCTCCTGCCTGCAATGGGCAGTAGGAACAGAGATGGTATTCATCCTCATAACCAGCCTTCAGAGAGGATAGCCTAGGCACAGATGGACAGGTTTAGTGGATGTTTCCTATTAAAACAAATAGGGGGAGGACAATATAATATATCACAGTGATTAAAAAGAGAAAGATGTTGATTTCCCCAAAGGCTTCACTACAGGACTTCAGCTCAAAGCAGCTTGCACCTTGTGCCACATTACCATCATCTGTCATCTGCCATTTCACCCCCTCACTGGAGCCAACCTGTCTGAGCAAACCGCTCCTTCAGGTAGTTGGTTTCACAGTGAAATCTGAGCTAGCCTATTCCTCCATGACAACACGCTGAATCCAGCCCAGCCTCTATTCAGCCAGAGTTGTTGCTGTCTGATAGGTGGTTGTTCTCATTTTAGCTCATTGCTGGGGGGAAAAGAAGCCTCACCAGAAGGCTCCCCAGCTTTTGGCAGAGCACACAAGATGACACAGCACCTGGAGCACCCCATCATTACCTGAAGGTGTACCTCTATGTTCAGGCCACTGCAGCGATGCATTGCCCCACTCACCTCCCTGGAGAGGGCCAAGCACTCTCCAGCTCTGTCCATCAGCAGATACCTCCATGTGACTCTTCCTACAAGAATGTGCATACATTAGGCTTAATCCACAGGTCATGGGACTTGGACCACACTTAACCGTTCACTCAAGGCATAGCCTTGACAGGTCTAAGCAGACTCCAGTGGGAAAAGGACTCTTCACTGCTCCAAATTCTTGCAGCTCCAAATCAATCACATAGCTGTGGTGAGTAGCAGAGACCAAGCTGCAGGCATGTTAGCAAATAACTGCTGTGCAGACTGTTTATTGTCCACTTGATGCCAGTCCTTGTCAGCATCAATATCCCAATTTCTCTTGCTACAAACAAAGGTTAAGTGAGTCCAATTACTCTGGTAAGGTAATATCAATAATGCTACTAATTACAGCAATTGCATTATGGATCATTAGTTAGTGATTATGACTTTGTCAAGTGCTTGGCAATTTTATGCAAGAATCACTCACAATGTGTCATGGAAAAGAAATATCTTCTTGGTGTTGCTAGTTTCCTCTCTGTATAAATGATCGTAAAAATTTGTGTGAAGTCTGCCAGAATTTTTGCAGGAAAAGAGATATCTGTCTAGTATTTTCAGTTCCACAACACACAATAGGAAGACAAGAGATGGATGGAGTGGTCCTACCATACACAAATGAAAATCCATTATTTTGAGTCTTGAAGAGCTTAAGAAAACAGGTTCCCATACAAAGAAAATGGACCCAGTTTTTTGTCAGGTATTCACATGTTTTTCTAATAAGAGGCATTATTATTCTTACAGCCTCCCTGGAGAGCCTTGGCATGTCTTACTTTATTTGAATAAATAATTAATTTAGTTTAATTAAGATCATCCAACAGCCTGGAGACAGGTTTTACTAATTCAAGATTCATGGAGGGATCTAAGTATGCAGATGGCATCCACAGAGATTGATTTTTTCTTTAAATTGAATTGAGGTGATTGAAAGTTCTGTTCTGTAAATTTTTCCCTGTAAATTTTCAGTAGCTCTGCTGTCAGAGCTGTGTTGACCAGAGACAGTATGTTCCACCAGAAAAGTGGTGGGAACCATCTCTCTGACCCCTTCTTTGATCACAAACAAATGAGCTCCAAGTGCCTAGATCACACTGAGGAATTTTTGCTGACATAACAGCCTTTCCAGGGCTTTTCCCAAGACCCTCTCCACCTGATCATATCCCACATTTTCAACTCCTTGCTTAGGTGACTACTAAAATCATCACAACCCAAGTTTAATGAAAAATAAATGGGAAATTGAATTTAAAGTCAGAGAAGAGACCATTAAGATCTACTAAACTCACTCATGCACATGACAGATCATAAATTTCACCCTACACTTCTTGCACCAATATGCAGCAGAATTAAAATGCCTCATCTAGAAAAGGTCCTTGTCAGAAAGATGATGAGCTTCCTTGGTTCATCATCCCATTAGCAACTTCAAGGATTCCTTAGCATTTTAAAGAATCTTACTAAGGTCTGGAAACCTTATGAAACTAAAGCAAACAGCTGGAAGCAAGATTTATTCACAGACAACCCCAGGGTGATGGCATGTCCCTGGGACACGTAGACATCTTGAGTACACAAGGCTTGACCTGTAAATTGTGCTCTTCACTATCCTTCTGGACCTGCTGTAGGAATGAAACTGGTAAAAATAACTAAGGTGAAAGTCCAACACACAAGAATGCTATAACCTACCATATTTGTTATGTTTTCAGAAATGGAAAAAAATCTTTCTTGGCAGTTCCAGCCTTAAGAGTGAAATTCATGGCTAAATTTTTGCCAAGCTACATGTCTGGACAAAAGGATCAAAAATCCAGGGATCTCAAAGAGTGTAATGTGGTAAATATGAGATGAACATGACTGTAGAAAAGTGGAATTCAGAAAATGCAGCATCCGAGATCAATTTCTGCCACACTGTATCAAAACTGACTCTGTTGGCCATGAAGATGTAATACAAGCAATTATGTATTTACACTGCTTCTGTTAGGATTAGAGCAAACCAACGCAGTAGGTGGGAAATCCAGCTCCTCACACATGTTGAATATACCACAATGAAAACTGAAGAGACAAGGACTTGACCTCATTTACCACTGCATAACCCCTCAGACTTAGGAAGATGGCTTAGGCAAGGCTGAAAAAAATAGTCAGTCCATAATCATGTGAAATATTTAACAGAGAAAGCAGATTCTTAATATGATTTTAAATGACTCACTGAAGTAAACTTAAGCAAGATAAAATATACAGATGTACATTAAACAGGACAGAAGCATGGTTCTTCCTATTCCCTTTTTAATGCACAATCAAGAAACTGAAAAAAATCCTTAAACTATTGTAATAATGCAACTCCTGTCCACATCGTAGGAATACCAGCTGGAAAAAGACAAATAATTCACTCCCATTTTCATTTGGCAAGATCAGAAGATCAGATGAATTGTGATGGTGTACAGCTTTGGGTTGCAAGAGTAAAATCTACACTGTTTGTTCTCCACAGTCGGCATTGATTTACCCTCACTTGAACTGAGAGGTTATTTAAGCAGTAATTTCAGCTTTCTGAAACACAAAAGCAATAAATGGATTCTCTCGTGCATTTCAGACACTTTTACTAAGTACATTCATGGGGAGACAACTGTTGATTATACTCCAAAGGCATCTGAAATAATAATTATGATAACAAAATGTCACAGGAAAAGCATGGCTTTAAGCACACCTGCTACTTGTTTCTCCCTGATGGGCTCATAAATATCCATCTTTCTCCTCTTCTTTCTTAGGGTTCTAGGGAGAAAGGTGGCAGGGTGGGGAGAAGGAATGAGGTGTAAGCAGCAAGGCCATTCGTGACACTCCTGGTGATTGAGGTAGCTGGCCCTTGTCATTTATTAGTATGTGCTGAGCAGCTTCTTGGCAATGGGAAGAGCTGTTGTACAAAAACACTGGAATTTAATTCCTCTTTCCCTACAGGACTATTCAGTCTATCCTGAAGACCCTGCATCCAGTACATTGCTTGATTGTGCTTTAAAGTTATCCAAGAAGCCCAGACCAGACTTGATGTCACTGTTTTCCCCTGCCTACAAGAGCACAGAAGGGATCATAGCCTAGTTCAGTGTGCCAATGTGCCCAAGTCTATGACAGGTGGCTGATGACCACTGTTATCCTATCAATTGCTCTCTAGATTGTGCAACCCGATTTTTGCCAGTCCCATTAGCAGGGGTATGGAAGGGCTTATCTACCCCATTCATCAGAGTGAACCAAGGAAACAGCAGCACCAGTAATTCCCACCCAAGCAATAAGAATGTGGTTTAGTGGTGGATTTGGCAGTGTTAGGTTAACAGTTGGACTTAATGATCCTAATGGTCCTTTCCAATCTAAATGATTCTATAATTCTGTAATACAGCCCGAGGCACAAAGAGCAGCCCTTATGCAGGCAGTTACATACCCTTGCTGGCTGGGCTGTACTATTTCCATGAACCTTGGAGATGTGCTACATAGGATAGCCAGGAGAATATAGGGAAGTCAGTTAAAGGTTGCCTCTGAGAGAAGAAAAAAGACTCTCTTCATTCCATTGCACACTGCATGCACACCCCATTACCACAGTCAGGCACAAAACAACAGTGTCTGAGCACTGCATAAGTAGCCCTTCCAGCTACTCCCTCTGGTCCAAAAATTATGCCTTTCACCAGGAAAGTCAAAATGTGCCTCATGCAGCTGAAAAAGGGCTGTAAAATTCACAAAACCGCACCTCCATCCCCAACACTGAGGGCACACACTACACCAACAAAAGTCGAGGTGCAGCTGACTGATTCTTGCTTTCTTGGTGCATCCATTCATGAGCAAATCATCCCTTGCTCATACTATATTAGGACTAGTTCCCTGGCTGAATAAAACACTGCAGATTGCAGAGTTATCATTTTGGCAGTGCTCATCAGCACTAAATTCAAGTTTGAAAAGGAGAAAACAAAAAGAAAAAACATATGTATTGCTTCTTGGCATTAATCAGTGAAAATTACTTCACTTTGGTGGCACCAAATGAATGTAAAGGTAATTGAAATGAAACGGCCAGCAGGCTGACTACCTCCAGCAGGATAGTCTGTGTGACAATTTAAGAATTATTTGGATTTTTCTCAGGGGATTTTCATATGTATAATTACATTTGCATATAGGACGTCTCTAATATGTCAAGTCAACAGCCCCAAGAATCACCATCCTCTCTTTTTAAACTAAAAAGATTAAATCCTGGGAACAGATGCTGCCCTCTCAGGGAACCTCATCCTGTCCATCAGAGATACAGCTGCTCTAGATTGTTGTAAAGTTACTGACCAGCACTGGTACAGGTGCTAGAGTAATCAAAGACATTTAACAAAGACATTTAACCCCATGCCTATATCTCTGGCCTTTAATCAGGAGCAACGAGCCTGTGGTTCTTGAGCCAAGACTTGCAAACGCTTGAAGTGCAGCTCAAAAGAGGCATAGCAGTGCAGGAGTTGAAGGTAATCCAAATCCCCAGATGTAATGGGAAATGGATTAAACCACCATGGCCCCGTCCTTGTGTTTGAGTCAGACACTGTGGCATAGTAGTGCAGAGAAGGCTCTCAGCCAGGCACAAAAAGTAGGACACAGTGATGATGTGGATGATTATGATTAGATTTATTGCTAATACATGATCTAAATATTACCAAAGCAGTAGCTAAATAACAGCTTTATCATCTATTACAGTGGCTTATAGTACATTCAGGTCAAGGTCCCTCCTGTTGAGTTGTGAGCTTCAGAGAGACCCCCTTGCTGTCTAAACTTCTCAGAGAAGTCAAGGTGTAAATAAGTTCACTTAGTTTCAGATTTGATCAACAGTTTAAAGAGTTACAACTTAAGCAGGTTTGGCTAGAAACATACAGGTTTACAGTCCTTGGCCCTGCAGAATTCACAATTACAAAGCAGCAAAGCACCTATGTAGCAACTTTAGGATTTTTTTTCTCTGTATTTGACCAGATCTTAGTCCTTTTTACTCATCTGTTCAAAAGTGAGTGTTCCCTATCTTTGGGACTGTACATACCCTGCAGGGTGCAACCTTGGAAGACAACCTTTTCTCAGTTGTCTCTGTCTCCAGCAGCATGTTATGTATGTAGCACTTTTGTAGGCCAGTGTGCACCAAAGCCAATCAAAAACATCTCAGCTCCTCCATTTCTGCAATGCATTAATTATTCAAGCAACCAGACAGTTCCTTGTGCAATACTCACCTGGTGTTCTTAGGACAAAATATATTGCCCTTCAGAGAAATTTCTGTGGGTGTGAAGCGGGGGGTAAATTCAAAAACCAGCCTAACTTTCCTTGCAGTCACCTCTCACAGTGAAGAAATAGGATTCCTAACCAGGTTTTGCCAATCTCTGCCTGTAAATCTCTCCTAACAATTCTCTCAGGCTTGGCTTTAGGATGCATGTGCTGTCTATCAACCCTTGGCTGTGGAAAGATATTGACATGATTTTGTAGGGTCAGGAAAACTGGACACATCTATACCATAGGTAGTATTAAGTGGTCAGAAGTATTCCTAAAGAACAAGGTCCCTTGGAGGCAACGGACTGCTCAGTCAGCAGTTCTGTCTATTTCTTGGCCACATTGTCTAATCTGTTCACACATGAGATGCTGGTGTTTCTTTCTGCGACTAAAGAGTCAACAAAGCACAGATGCCAAAAACAGAGGCTTATGGATTGCAGAGGATTTGCTATGGCTGTTTCTGTGTAGCTCAGCCTGTGACAAACAGCAGTGCCAGCCTCACTCAAGTACTGGTTCCGCTCTTCACACACATCTGGATGCGACGTTTGGGGATTTGAACCAGCACAGCTCACTGGTTCATACAAAATCAGCGTGGGCCAAGTTATGTCTTCTCAGAACATAGCTGTGTGTAGTATGAACGGAAAAAATCAGGAAACAAGGACCCAACTTGACTACCAATGCAATGGCCTTGTTTCATAAAAACTTGGCCATCTCCAGTCTCCTCTGAATTTGAGCCAGTTTTTGTTTTCATTCTTAAATCCATAGACCCACCCTACCTTGCAGTGACTCTGCTATGAGATTTCATCCTTTGCAGAACAAGAAAACTGGCTCGTTAAAATATTCAGATGGGGAGATTTAACTGCATTGAGCATCTCCCCTATCTGTAATTCAGGCACAGAATAAAGGGTGCAACCACAGGGCATAGAAGTGCATGCTGATTATTCTGTCAGGAACAACTTAAGATGGCAAATTTGAAGCTCTTACTTCTGATCATGAAATGCCTGCAAATACATCAAGACTTTTGCACCTGCACTCATTATTCAGAATTATTTGATAAGCGTTATGTGCAAACATGTTTAACTGCATGCTGATCTTCCACAAATCATCTGGTGTGACCTTCATTCAGGAGTTCAACATTCACAGACTGCCAAGGGACCTGTCAACCACACAGTTCTTTTCAGCCCTGATTTCTTCAGGCTGAAAAAAGGGAACCATTCCCAAAAAGAAGGATCAGAGAAGACAAGAAGGACATTTTACTTTTCTGTGAGATAAAATATGCCTTCAGATGGTGAAGGCAGGACTCAAATTTAAAAATATTTCATCCTTTCCTGTCTAAAGGATCAAGGAAGGCATAAGACTGATCAATGGACTGTTTGGAAAATTTCACCTCACATTTTCTCCTTATGATCTCAAAAAGTAATTGTGCCTGCATATGTGAGGGTGATCCTCTTTGCAGTGGAATATCTGTTTCTTCCTGCCTTTCACAACTGCTAATAGCTTTAGCACTAGGGGTCTGGCTAGAGCTATTAAATGGGCTGTAGTGTCATGCAGTCCATTTTTTAAAACAGGTCCCCCAGATGCACCCAGTCTCCTCCTTCTCTATTTGCCTGTTTTAATTTTGCTCTCTTTCTCCTGGAGCCAGAAAAGGAGAAAAGAGGAAAGAACCACATGTGACAGACACTAGTGATACTGCTTGATAAAAGGAGCTCCTACACCACAGTGAAGGGTGAGAGGGACCTAGTGAAAATCAAATTTGAGTGACAGCATCAGTGCTGAATCTCTCGCCTGAGGTATTGGCATTATAGTGCTAAAGGTCCCCTCTCTAACACAATAATATTTCATATACCTGCCAAGCATGCTGATTTGAATGTATTCATCTCTCACTTTCTGTCATCACCTATCATGGTTCATCGTAGTCACAGTTGCATTATTAATAATCCTTCCTCTGTGTATATGTGTATGTTTGTAGCCCAGATGGAAAAGAGCTCCACCTGATCACCAGCAATCTCCATGGAGGACACCGTCTGGGGATTTGGAAAAAATTCACAAGTCTGCTCTTCTATGTCAGTTTGAAAAACAGTTCACCACTGGTTAAAGCATCCTCTCCAGCTGGCCATGTACACTACAGGTGAAGGAAGAAGTGACAGGGAAGAGAACAAGGGTTTATTTATTTTAATGGAACTAATCATGAAGATATCCTGATAAGATCAGAATGTAAAGAGTGTGGAGTTTAAGGGAGATTTTACCCCAAAACTCTACAGGAAACCACACAGGTAGCAGCTTTGTCCAGTCAAAGTGGTCACTGGAAGAACATCATGCAACATTTTAGTGAGCTTATAGCATTGTCAATAGGCTGACATTATCCTATTCTGACTGGTGATGTAGGAAAACTTATGTCTAGTGGCACAGCAGAGCAATAAAGAACCTCAGCTATTAGTCATGGCTGCTGTTAAGAGAAAAAAAAAAAAAAGGAAAGAAAAAAAAGGAAAAAAAAAGAAGAAAAAAAGGAAAAAGAAAAAAAAAAAAAGACTAGCTAGAAGATCACTGGCATGAAAAGAAACCTTAGGGGCCCTGACACAAAACCCCTACTTCAGAAAAGAGCCTATGTTTCCCTTAAGACTGGAAATGTCTGATGGCTCTCCAGGACACAGGAGTCTGACCACTGATGTTTCCAATGAAGAATCCAGTGGTAACAAACTTCTCTAATCCATGTTTTGCCAGAGGGCAAGCTCTCTCTCAAACAACCATATATATTCCAGCATCATCTTTCTTTGAAAACAGAATGGCAAACAAAACTGCATTCCAGCCCTTAAAAGTTAAACCCCAGCCCACGATTTCCTCTGCAGCAGCCTTCTATGGCACATTAGAAGGTTCTAATTTTATTTTTAGGACCCAGTTTTAGAAATGGCATGTCCTTCATCTTTAGCAGAATCACCCTGGGACTCATGTCACAGGAGATTTGCAACTTTACCTGTTCCTTGTTCATTATTTTCCCAAGCAGATGGAGTTTCGTGGCCAATGAATAATTAAATCATCTCTTTCCAAAGCACAAAACATGATGGTTGATATACCTTCCTCAAGAAAAGAAAGGCCAAATGAATGTGAGAGCCGAATCCATGCTTCAGCTCTGAACACAGATCCCAGTGTTCACTGATCATTCTGAAGAGTTCTCAAGAGCCATGCCCTGGGCTTGGCATATATTTCTTTGTATTTCTTTGACAGAATGCTCACTTGTCAGCCTGACAACAATGTTTGATTCTCACAAGTGCTTTGCAAAGCAGCATGTACATCATTAACATCTCTTCCATCCATGCCTTGTGGTATTTTACACCCTATGGTGACTCTTCTATCCTAGCTGATGTCTTGACTGCAAGAAATGTTTTTACACTGCCTCTGCAGCCGTGTTCTGCTCTTACAGTCTGCTGCACCAATGAAGTTGGCAGTGGTGGAATTGAGACCCAGGGTGCACTTAATTCACGGCTTACAGCAACCATGAAGGTGAGTTTTTGTTAAGATCCCACCCTGGGAATGAGAGAAGCTGAGTTGAGACTCATGTTTCCTTCAGGTGCCTCCAGAGGGAGAGAGAAACCCTTCACAAAAGAGTGCTGCACAGGGGTGGGTGGACGTGTTTAAACTCACTCCAGCTGCCTGCTGTGCTCTGACAAGGAGATGTCCATCTTGCCTTAGAAGCACGATTTTTCAGGTTTTGGCCCAAAGCACATGACTCAATACCTGCCCTTTTGGCCTTCCCTCAGGTAGACATAAACGCTGTAAAGGGTTGTGAAATTAGTCCAGCCTCCTTGAAACCCAGCCACAGTCTTTGCATCCATGACCTCAGGGAGAGGGACAATATATTCCATGGATAAACTACATGCAGCTTTTTTTTTTTAATAGAAGATTTCTTTTTATCAGTTCTAAAGCTGCTGCCCTTTAATTTCAGTAAGTGACCTCTTGTTCCCATGTTGCAAGACAGAGTTTAAAGAAAAAAAAAAAAAGAAAGAAAGGAAGGAGCAATCAATTTCACTTTCCATCTTTAATCATCGTGAATGTCTCAGACAAGTCTCCCTCCAACTAGTCATCATTTCTGGCCAAAGAGTCCTTGCAATCTCTCATCATCTGTAAATTCAATGACACTTCTATCTTCACTGACCTTCTCTGGACCTTTCAATATCTCCTACATTTTTCTTCACCTGACAACCAATGATTTCTGACCCACCATCACCTCGATCCTTCCTGTTCCCCTCTACAAGGGAGCCTGTTGCATTATTCAGCCAGTCCCGACTATTGCTTCCTTTCTGCTTATTTAAAAGTAGATACTGGAGTGCCTGTTTTCAAAGCAATGTCCTTTATTTTAGGCAGACTGTCAGTGCAAGAACAAATTGATAAAATCTTTACATAAACCCCAGAAGAAAGCTTTCAAAATGAGTTATTCCCTCATTCCTACTACTATCATACATGCAGAGCTGGATATTGCTGTTGACAAGCCTGGAAAGAACAACAGGAGCAGTTTTCATTGCTGTGGCATCAATTTGTTTTAGAAGTTGCTCATAGTTTAGCTCTTTTAGGCATTTTTGCCCTAAAACCGTAGTTTTAGTGTAGGGCTGAACATGGTCATGGAAAACACAGTATCTGTTGCTAGCAGAAATTGGTCTGTGTATTCTCACGCCTCATTGTCCCTTTCTATAAAATAGTCAATGATGCTGTTGACCTGCTTTGAAAGAACACTGATGGATGCTAATGGAGAGCTCTAGGAAGAAGTTGGCTATTATCTCACTGACTTTCCCTTAGTTTCAGACCAAGGGGCATAAAGAAGAGCCATACCTCCAGAACACTGCATCTCCCCATCCTCATGGGACATGAAAGCAAGGACTTGTTCTCCCTCAGCCCTACCCCCTTCCGTCTCACAGCACATAGCCCAAAGCATTGCCCAGGTCAATGGTCTGTCTGAGAAGGTTTTGTGAGCAACGTTTTCTCCTTTTTCTTCCCAGGCATCTTCAAACAGCAACAAAACATTTCATGCTGAAGACACTGAAAGTGTCAGTGCTGGCTCTGAAGATGGCACCTACTGAAACAAACCAATCTCATTCACAGCTGCGAATTTCTTCAGTGCTGCAACACTAGACTACTCCTTTCTTTCAAAATTTGCTGCAGAGGCCTGGTAGCAAGGTGCTTACTTTTTTTCCATGAAACCTGAGATGCTGAAAAGCAGCTAGAGGCTTCTGACAATCCTTCCCTTTCATCTTCTTGCTAAGACTTCCTGCTTCCCACAATACTGTTGCACTCATGCTCAGACTGCCTCAGCTTAACTAGTTTCTGCTGCCAGCTCTCCGAAGGACATGTCTCTGATAGTGCAGGGATGGGATAAGGAGAGAAAGTTTCTTTTGAATACTTGGATAAGTGATTGGATACTTGGAAAAGTGGCTGAAAATTATGATTACCAGGTGTTGTGCTAGCAAAGGTCAGAAGGAGTGACCTTCTAGAAATCCTGTGCCATATCCTTTTCATGCTGTGAATCACTGACCTTGAGTAGAAAATAATCTGCTATTGAGCAACATTACAACGGAGTACATGCAACATGGGCACCTGTGCTGATATTTGTCTGTCTTTGTTTTACTATTTATATCTGTAATTGTCATGGAGAGAGAAATTAATTACAGCCTGTCTCCCCGTCCAGAGATTTTGTTCATATAACAAACCCCTGAAAGAGCATTTCAAGCAGTTTCTGATTATCAGTGAAAGCCTCAAACTGGAATACAAGCTTCTCAATCTCTCCCTCTCTCCTCTTTTCAAGTGATGATTCATGATGCTTATGGGACAAAAAAAANCCCCCCCTCCTCTTTTAAAGAAATATTTTATAATGTTTATGAGAAAAAAAAAAAAAAAAAAAAAAAAAAGAAGAAGGAGAAGAAGAAGAAAACAGCAGTGAAAGTCTGAGAGCAGAAAACAATTTTCTTCTATTTTGAATATAATTGCAGGGGAGAAGCTGGAGGTATATGCTGGCTGAAGACTTCAGGCATCATGTGTGGCATTTGTCCTCTAGAACAATTATGGAATTTGGACATGTGGTGGTTTTACC